>JAEIFU010000521.1:0-123506 GCA_018904235.1 Lordiphosa stackelbergi
TTTATTATACTGTTGTTTGTAATTTTATTCGTCTATAAATTTCGTTTGTAAAGTTAATTATAATTTAATTTACAATATATAATTATAATTTTTTCCATGGTAACAAATTATAAATTTAGTATTTTTTCCGAAAATATTAAATTGTAAGCAGAAAAGCTTCTCTCCACGTCGCACGATGTAAAGTGGTGCATTTTATATTTTCTTACATTCTCCTGTGTAATGTTGTGTACCTGATATGTATAATTGTTAATAGCCTTATCTATACATAGTATTTATTATGGTGTAATCTGGGTTCCTTATAATTATGTTATTAAGTTTGTCTTTTAATTGTTGTCCAATTTTTTCCCGGGACTTGTTTGATTAAGTTATCAGCCTTTTGGAATAGCTGCATGCCATCGCTTAAAGAAATTCTATTTTAAGTTATTACCAATTTGAGCTCCTTAGTACTACTGTACTTACCATTTTGAGCAAAAATTCTTCGGGCCAGCAACGCCCATAAGTTTTCAAGTCGTCCATTGATGCGATGTCCTGTTGGAAAATGAATTTTTACGCCTTCGACCGCGAAGAAAAGGCAATAAATTAATTTACAAATTGTAAAAGTTCATATAATTGTTTGGAAATGCCAGCTTCAAGCATCCAGACTCGAAGAACGCAGCCATGAATGATCCTCCTCCAAAATTAATATTAGAAATGTACAGGGGTTCCTTCCTGAAATCCCTCAAATAGTGCCAAAACCCACCAGGACCGTCCAATTTAAACTTTTCTCATCCGAGAAAGTAATCTGGATAGATAAATTAATATTAGCATTCCTCTATAAAAACATTTAACCTTTTCCAGTTAGTTGCCATGTTATCTCTGGCGAATTGCATCCGGGATACTTTATGGCGGTCCAGTAACCTTGCTGCCACATTTGATTTTTGTCGCACTAGGTTTTCAGGGAGAGGGAATCATTTCCGACCCTATAAAGTATATTCATAATCGTGATATAATCGTGATCAGCAACAAGAGCCGAGTCGATATAGCCATGTCCGTCTGTCCGTCCGTCCGTATGAACAAACAGATCTCGGAGATGTTAAGAGATAGAGGTTTAACATGTATGGGACAAATGCTTCTTATACTTGCAGGCAGATCAAGTTTATTTCAAATTATTGCATGGATTGTTTGTTCTTGGCAGATGCACAGTGTGCACAGTCTGCATTGCAGACCTACACCTACCTGTTGCTTGTCTTAATTCTTGAAAAAGAAGGGTGTTTTTTTATACTCTGTACGAGAAGGAATCATTTTCGACCCTATAAAGTATATATATTGTTGATCAGCATCAACAGCCGAGTCGTTATAGCCATGTCCGTCTGTCCGTCCGTATGAACAAACAGATCTCAGAGATGGTAAGAGATAGAGGTTTGACATGTATGGGATAAATGCTTCTTATTGTTGGAGACAGATCAAGTTTATTTTCAATTTTTGCCACGCCCCCTCCCGCCGCCGCAATTTGGAAAAAACCTCATATCTTCCACAGTTTTGTAGATAGAGGGTTTGTTCCTTCTAGGGATAGTTAGTCATTAGTAATATGAATCAATTTGCCGAAGAAATGATAAAAATGGGATGAGCGGTTCTCAAGTTATGCGCAAATAAGTGAATCACCCCCCTCCCCCACCACCCACCCACCCTTTCACAACCAACGCCGCACAATCTTAGAGAGAGAGAGAGAGAGAGAGAGGGAGAGAAAGAGACAGGTACAGAGTATTTTATAGTCGGGCTTGACCGACTTTCTCACTTGTTATTGGTCAAAAAAATGGTAAATACAGTCGTTTCAGTATTTTGAGCTTAGCTAAACTTTGAATTTGTTTCATTTTCTTTAATTTAAGGTACTCATTATATTTGTAAGATATCTACTATATATTAAATATTTAAACTTAAAATCGCATTACTGTGTGTAACGTCCGCAACGGAATTTAGGGTTTTTTAATTTAACAGAATGAATTTTAATAATTTGGTTTTCCAAACTGGCCTTATACACAGAGTTTTTTATTCCCTTTAATCTGGTGAAAAAAGTACCATTATTACACAAATTTTTTTTGAAAAAAATTAATGCCAAAATGTGTAACGTCCGCACGCAACGGCGTGAAAGTACTAAAAAACAATTCTTAATATTATAAGGTAGAAATAGGGGTTTGTAATGGATTTTTGCCTGCTGAATCTGAATCTGGGCTTTAAATTACTCGAGTTTGTCGAGAATCCAAAAAACATAACCTCAAAGTAACAAAAAAGTGTTTAAATAATATTTATAATTGATAAATATCGAGGGCAAACTAGCAAAATCGTTATTTCCAACATCGGAAAATGAAATCACAAATGAATTCGAATTTTATCCTTACAAACCGAGTTTCAAGCTAATCGGACGAGAAATATTTTCTCATGATAAATTTACCGTGCATTTTCACGCTTGTTGGCAGATTTTCCGACATGGCAAAAAATTTTAAATTATTTCGTGTTATATTCTTACAAACCGACTCTCAAGCCAATCGGATGAGAAATAATTTTTCATGCAGAATTTTCCGGACGCTTTTCTCGTAGGCGGATTTTCCTAAATCGGGGAAACACAGTTGGATAACTCTGCGTTTTTAAATAATATTTTTTTAAAAAAGGTCAAAGGAACAGCCTCGACAAGTACAAGAAACAAAATTAAAATGTTGAAAAATTTTAAAAATACATGAAAAAGCAAAACAAAATCCTTGCTCAATTTACGAACGGAACAAGCAAAACGAAAAAGAGCAACACGAGGAGACCGCTTAATAAACACGCTTAATATAGAACGAGACGGATATCTTCTATGTACGATTGCACAAAAACGTGCAAAAATTTGCAGTTGATTTTCACAGACAAGATTCTTCAAATATTGATTAATATTTTAGGAGTTAACACAACTTTTACCTTCACTGAAAATCAATGTTATATGCTGTTGAACACATATAATGACAGTGGAAGAACATTTATTATTATAAACATACATCTTAGAGTGTCCAAAAAAATCAAAGTCGTTTTTTTACGCATACCCTCTAAATTTTTTACTTTTAATTCAAAACATTTATAAATAAAATTTTAATAAGGTAGGACCATGGTGACCCGTGCCAACTTATATTGAAGCATTTCAGTACTTTATAATAATAATCCGCGAACCAAGGCTTCGTGGGCAAAACATAAAACGCTGATCTGTCTATTTTTAGATCTGGATTATGGCCTATGTGAAAAGATTTGTGGGTGAGTCTTAAAATGGTACTCCATATCGCGGTTTTTTGGCTGTGGCGTACCATCTCTTAGGGACATGCAATAGCCCATTATACCATAATAAAAACCGATTTTAATGAAAATCTACTGTGCGCTTTTAAAAACAAGTGAGAAAGTCGGTCAAGCCCGACTATATTTATACTCTCTACCTAGAGTAGGAGCTGAATGCAGTGCTGCTGCTGCGCTCATCTCTTAGTTTCTCTCTCTTCCCCTCTCTCTCTCTCCCTGTCTCTTTCTCTCTCTCTCAGTCTCTCTTTCTCTTTCTCTCTCTCTCCCTCTCTCTTTCTCTCTCTCTCTCTCTCTAAGATTTTGTGGCGTTGGTTGTGAGTGGGGGGGGGGGTTATTCGCTTATTTGATCATAACTTGAGAACCGCTCATCCGATCTTTATAATTTCTTGGGCAAACCGATACATATTGCTAATGACTAACTATCTCTACAAATCATCTGTCTACAAAACTGTGGGAGATATGACGTTTTTTCAAAATTGCGGGGGCGGGAGGGGGCGTGGCAAAAATTGAAAATAAACTTGATCTGCCTGCAAGTATAAGACGGACAGACGGACATGGCTATATCGACTCGGCTGTTGATGCTGATCAAGAATATATATACTTTATAGGGTCGGAAATGATTCCTTCTCCTTGTTACATACTTTTGCACAAACTTTATATACTCTATGTACCTTCGGTACAGAGTATAACGAGAAGGCCATGCTAACTTCGTTTTTGCCGAAGTTTTTATACCCTTGCAAGTGTTTTAATGCATCAGAGTTTAGGAACGCCAGCATTGAAACAAACAATTTTTCTAAATAAAACCCACTTTTCGACCGATACTTCCTATGACAGCTGTAAAATATAGTCACCCCATTTTGACCAATACTTACAAATCTCTGTAAAAGCGCATAATATTAATAATTGCTGAAGTGAGACACGTTAACATTAAAATCAAAAAAGTTTTTCTCATTAAAACCCACTTTTCGACCGATAGTTTCTATGGCAGCTATAAGATATGGTCATCCGATCCGGTCGGTTCCGACATATTAGCAGTGAGCAGTAAAAAGAAGACTCTGTGCAAACTTTTAGCTCGATAGCTTTAAAACTGAGAGACTAGTTTGCGTAGAAACAGACAGTCAGACGGACAGACAGACGGACGGACAAAGCTCAATCGACTCAGCTCGTCACCCTGATCAAAAATATATATAGTTTATAGGGTCGGAAATGAATATTTCTATGCGTTGCAAACTTCTGGGCATAAATATAATACCCTTTGCAAGGGTATAAAAATCAAGAACGAAGGTTTAACCCCTTCTGAAGGTCCCTTAACCGATTGCACGATTGAAGTGAATTTTTTATATAGCGTTCCCCATGACCCAGTCCACATTTGTTGAATTTTTGAGAATTTTATTTTAAACCATTAAAAACTTATTTAAAATTGTTGTCGTTGTGTGTTGCAAGTACAAAAGTACCCATAAAACGCGAACCGAAGAAAATTCACGGAAAACTGCTGTTGGAACCTTTTTTGTTTTTCATCCGATCAAGTTCAAACTCATTTTCAAATATGTATATGAAAATTCAACAACAACTGCATACCAATCTTCCGGAAAATTTTCCTCCTCTGGATGGAAAGTGGGTGGTCAAGGTTGTATGGGCGAAACTTTAGTTGCTAGCGATTACCGCCAAACTCATTTTAAAAATTACACATAACAAAACATATAAAAAGTGACTTTCAAATTTTGGAAAATCTATCCCCAAAGTCGGAAAATTCATGGAAAACTGTTGTATGCAACTTTTTTGTTTATTATCCGATCAGATTCAAACTCATTTTCAAAGATCTATGTGAAAATTCAACAATAATTGCGTACCAATTTTCCGGAAAATCCCACCCTGAAAAGTCTGAAAATCATCGGAAAAGTTTTTATGTTAAAAATGTTTTTTCATCCGATTGACTTGAAACTTGGTTTGCAAGCATAGAACCTACTACCTCGACACGTGTTTTCCCGATTTTGGAAAACCCGCCCACGAGGAAAATGGCTGGAAAACTCTGCACTATTTCTATTTCTGATTGGCTTGAATCTCGGTTGGTAAGAATAGTTAGTGAAATAAATTGAGATGTGATTTTCCGATGTTGGAAAATTTGACCCAACGGCCGGAAAATTCCCTTTGCATGGAAAAAACTATTTTTCTCCCGATTGACTTGAAACTCGATTTTTATGGATGGAATACTAAATAATTTGTGATTGCATTTTCCGATGTTGAAAATACCGGCGGGATGCGCACTGGGAAGTGGGAAAATAGGTGGGTGGGAGGTGTGTGGAAAGTGGGCGGGAACTGGATGGGAAGTGGGTGGGAGGTGGGCGCGAAGTGGGAGGGATGTTGGTGAGAAGTGGATCGGATCTGGGTGGAAATTAGGTGATAAGTGGGTGGAATGTAGGCGGGAAGTGGGTGTAAACTAGGTGGGAAACGGGTGGAAGTTGTGTAAGAAGTGGATGGGGTGGGATGGGGGCGGGAAGTGGATGGGATGTGGGTGGGAAGAGTGTGGGAAGTGGGAGGGATGTAGGTAAGAAGTGGGTGGGAAGGTCGTGGGTGAGAAGTGGGTGGAAAGTGTGCGGTTGACTTCAAGAATATGTATGTAAGATTCAATTTCTAGGCTCTGCAGAGGAAACATATTTATAGAATATTTTCAAATTTGGTAAATATTTGACTCTCACGATTGATTCGGATATTGGTTCTATACTGTTAAAGGCGCATCGAAGCGCGACGGACTTTTTGCTAGTACATATATACAATATCACGCAAAATTTAATACAAATTATAAAAATAGAGGGAAGCTAACTTCGGCTGTACCGAAGTTTATATACCCTTGGAGCATGATATATGCTGCCAGTTTTTTATATGGCTATACGATATATTCATCAAAAAAGTTTTTCTCACTAGAACTACATTTTGGACCGATCGTTCCTATGGCAGCTATATGCTATAGTCATCCGATTTAAATCAAACTTGACAAAATTGTGTGGTAGTATATAATATAGATCTGTACAACGTGGGAGCGAAAGCATTGAAAACAAAAAAGTTTTTCTTACTAAGACTTTTTTTCAGACCTATCTTTTGTATGGCAGCTATACTATATAGTTGTCCGATTTTGATAAATCTTGGTGAAATTATGTGAAATCATAGAAAACTTATAAATACGGGGGTTGGGAGCGATAGCATTGAAAACAAAAAAGTTTTTCTCACTAAGACTTTTTTTCTGACCTATTTTTTGTATGGCAGCTATACTATATAGTTGCCCGATTTGCATAAAACTTGCTGAAATTATGTGAAAGCATAAAGAACTCATAAATACGAGGGTTGGGAGCGATAGCACTGAAAACAAAAAAGTTTTTCTCACTAAGACTTTTTTCAGACCTATCTTTTGTATGGCAGCTATACTATATAGTTGTCCGATTTTGATAAACCTCAGTGAAATTATGTGAAATCATAGAAAACTTATAAATACGGGCGTTGGGAGCGATAGCATTGAAAACAAAAAAGTTTCTCACTAAAACTACTTTTTCAACCGATCGTTCCTATGGCAGCTATATGCTATAGTCATCCGATCCGGCCGGTTCCGACAAATGTGCAGCGTATTTATACCAAAAGACTTCGTGCAAAGTTTGGTTGAGATAGCTTTAAAACTGACGGAGGAGATAGCATAGAAACAGACGGACAGACGGACGGACAGACGGACAGACGGACATGGCTATATCAACTCAGCTCGTCATGCTGATCAAGAATATATATACTTTATATGGCCGGAGATGTTTCCTTCTGTGCGTTACAAACATCCGGACAATTTTAATATACCCTCTCCAAGGGTATAAAAACATTCCTTCTATACCTTCAACTTTAATATTAATTTTGTAATGTAAATTTGGCTATACAGCTCCCCCAATGGGGAATAGCCTTCTCATAATCTCTTTTCGTGTGTGCTTTAAATTTTTCGCACAAGAGAAAGGGACCTTCAGTTTAACGCCGAATCCGAACGGCAAAGTTTGAGAATTTGCTTGAGCTATTAAATATTAGAATTATAAAGTTTTTAGGTAGTTTAACACATGATAATTAATAGCGACGCGCACACTGAGACTTGGTGGCTTGTTCTGCCCTCTTTTATCGCGCTATTCTCTTAACGAACTTGTGAAGCAAAACAAAACAAATTATTGCTTTTCAACTGTGTTCTATCTATAAATAGATGAGTCATATTTGGCGGCAAAATTCAAATATTATTAATTTTTACTTTTGTCCTACAGCATACGCTCGGCTAATAACACAGTGCAACAGTCAAAAAAACTACCAAGCTACGCCATGCGGAATCGATAGTGTTCGGGTAGACAGACAACTTTTTTTTGAGCCATCAAAGTTTATGAAATTGGGTGTGACAACCAAAAAAAGGTGTCATTAAAAAAAAGTTGAAGTTTGTCGCACTGTGCTATATACTCTCTCTCTCTCTCGTTTTATCTCACACTGACTCACTCTGTGTTTATGCTAAGCGCTAGCGCTCTTTTGAGTCTGCAACTTTATTAACGAACATTCTTAGAGTTTGATCTTCGAGAAGCAATCATTTTATGACCGATTGATTGAATTGGGCCTGGACTGGGATACCTGGGTGCTGTGTGTTCTACCAGAGCCACTGAACAGTGAGCGGGATCACAGCCCACATTCGGTTGAGGAAAGCCCGAGATAGATTTGTTTTTTTTTTGTTCGGTGAGTGACGTGAGTAGAGCAAACTGAACATTGGATTGAGAGTTATTTACGAACTAACCCTTCGATTAATTTCAAAATAATAAATTTTCGAACATAAATACATAAAACATAGTCTACATGGATAAACTTACAAATAACAGAGCAAATTGTAAGTTTATCTGACTTCAAATCGGCCCTTAAAAGACAATGCTTTCATAATTTGAGCCCACAATGAACTTTGATACTTCATGTCAAGTGGTTGAAAAAGCGTTTCTAAAATACGGATAATAAAAATCTGATTTAAAAAAATTGGCAAGTGCAAACATATTTTCAAAGAACTATATGAAAATTTAACAATGACTGCATACCAATCTTAAGGAAATTCAGTTTCCAGCGATTAACTCCAAGCTCATTTTTAAAGTTTCTTACAAAAATATGGAATACGTAACTTTCAAATTGTGAAAAATCTAAATCAGAAAATGGGCAGAAAACTGTTGAATGCAACATTTCAGTTTATCGTGCAAGCATTTCCATACATGTCTATGTTTTTTCTCTATCTATAAACTAAACTTTGTTTTAAAGATCTGTAAGGAAATTTAATAATAACTAGGTAGGAGGTTTAATGGGCGAACGTTTAGCTATTAGCACCAAAATACTTTGGAAAATCTTCCCCCAAATTCGGAAATTTCGTAGCAAATTGTTACAAACAATTTATTTGTTTTTCATTTGATCGGTCTAAAAATCATTTTCAGAGCTCTATATAGAAATTGCACAAAGTGACATGGATTTTAAAGTTTATTTGGGCGAGAGTTTAGCATACGAAAAATCAGCTCCAAGCTCAATTTCGAAGCTAAACATACAAAACATGTAAGTGTGCTGCAGTCGAGTGCCCCGATTACAAAATACCCTGTGCACTCTACTTTATGTTTTCCTAAACACTGACTGAAATACCATGATGTTGACTATATATAGTCTCAAAAGTCCTATCACTAATATCTTCTGTCATTTTAACGGGTTCTCCCGAGAATTATTAAAAGGGTCTGGGTATTTTTCAGTCATGTAAAAAAAGTTGGGAAAAGTGCAAGCAAATGTATTACAGTACGTCTGGTTTCATTTATGAAAATTCGAATATTTTGCAATTGTGCTGTGAGATAGTCCCGGTTGAACGCTTACTCTACATACCAGGTAGACTCGACGCAACATTCCCCAAATTCTACCTTCCGATCGCTAACTGAAAAACCATAGTCACGTGAGTTCATTCAAACATTCAAATTTACAGAATTTAAAAAATAAATTTATTAAAACGTTTACACAAATGGGATTTTTTTTTTTTTTTTAAAAAAAAAAAAAAAATTTTTTTTTTTTTTTTTTTTTAATTTTAATAAAAATTTTTTTTGGGGGGAGTTGTGCCGGCAGCCTGAGTTGACCAGGCAATTGCATAGCTAGTGATTTACTGTCTTTTAATTGTCGTTGAAGTTGAAAACATACTAACAATAATCTCATTGGGTTTCAAAGATATCGACCCCTGTGCGCGAAAACATCGTATGTGCCATTTTTTACGAAATTGACATTTTGATGCAAATTAGTTATAAATCCACTTACCCATCGTCTGGTAAAATTATATAGCGATAGTCGCCACGGTTACGTAGATACAACAAAATCAATTTAATCGTATGTCCCAGTGATGAGTTTTTTTCTTGTGGGCGAAATGATCGTATCTGCCACATATTACTGATATTTAACAGTCTGGTGGGAAAATAGCTAAATTGGCAATGCTGATGGCAATGGGGCGAGTCAGGAGAGCACGCTCTTACTGCCTTGCGCTGTCAGTAAAAGTTTTCTCAAAAGAAATTTTTTTAAATTTTTTTCATCCTTCTTACCTTGTTCTTCTGCATTCAAATTGAACAGTAAATTTTTTCATTTGTTCTTTAAAGATCGAATTTTAATATAATAAGTCACAAGTCTGATTTAGTAACTTAATGTGGACGTTACTTGATGCTAAAGCAAAGGTGATTCCTCACAATAAAACGCATTTACAGAAAATATAACTCTTAAAATCATACTTCGAGAAACTTTCCGCATTATTGCAGAAAGAAGAAACTTAAGTTTATTTGTCGCAGGAATGCATAAACATTCAGAACCTTTATAAGAGCTATACTCAATTCATGAATGATGAATACCTCAGCAGCTCTATTGTTTCGATTTGTGTACTTAGACAGATTTTTAAAACTTATTTTAATATTGGCTTTCACTTAAAAAAAGACAGAAAGAAAATCTTAAGTTTCTTAATGAAGAAGCCAATAAATATAGCATGAATACAGACGAGTTTCAGATGCACATCAATGACAAGGATGAGAGCAAGTGGCTTTTTTTAAGAAAACGAAAATAAAGTAAGAAGAGCTTAAAGTTCATATGTGCTAGAATCGATTTACAAAAAGTCTTGAACACTTCATTCGGAAAAGTATTACACTTTTTGATTCTCGAAAATATGCCTACTACAATTTTAGCGTTTACAAAAGCTGTACAAGAAATTCCTTTTGTTTTTTATGGAGTGAGCGTGGGGATAGGTATTCTTAGCCCTTTATAAATATTTACTTATCATAGTCTTTTTGTTTGACTCCGTACATAGCAAAATTAAATCTTATGTGCGAACCATTTGGGATCCTAGTGACGCAGCGCACGACTGCATCGAAATGGGGCATACCGATTTTCCAAACTGGAAGACATTTGCGAATGCATTATTTTCGAGTAAATTTAAATTGAACATAAATTCGCTGTACATCGTCGAATTTCAGAAAAATTCAGGTTCAATTGAACTACAATATGGTTGTAAAAAATAGTATTCCACCAATATATCATGATGAATATTTAAATCTGCAAAATTCGTCAAATTTAAAAGTCTCTTTGGTTGAGAGCGACGAAGAAGACTAATCTATTTGTTAAAATGAATATTTTCTTTAATTTAGTTTTATAGGAACATATTTGAATAAAAATTATGAATATTTTATTTTTTATTGATCTTTCATAAAAATATTACTTTTATTTTGTTTTTATATATTTTGTACAATTTTATCTATTTAACAAATAATCGTAAGTGCCAAACTTGACGGAGCACTTAAAAAATTTGTGGGCAAAAACATCGTATGTGCCAAAATTGAGATTTTGGGAAAAATATCAGTTGTTTCGCAAAAATATTTATGAGTTTAGTTAAATAAATTGATAAACGTTGCACATCTAAAGATTGGTAGCGATTTTGCCAGCCACCGCATCGAAAAGAAGAAAAAACGCTCTCCTGTAAAATTTGGTTTTGGCACATACGATTTTTTCGCGCACAAGGGTCGATATTTTCCAATCTCTTTTTATAAGAACAATTTAAATTTAACGGTCTCTCTCAGTATGTAAAATTCACATAGCTCTGTTAAATTTTTAATCAGCTGCTACCAAAGAGGGTGACCATCTCACTATTCTCACGTTCCGCCTCTAGCGACCTGCTAAATCACGCTGCCATCTCCAGTTGTACATTTCAAAACTGGTCACACTGGTCGCACTGGTCATTGCAAATTCAGATTTTAAAGAGAATTTTTAAGTCACAAAAATCGACCAACACCATTTGTAGCTTCAGTTAGGGTTCCACAAGCCTCAATTGAAGTTATCCTAGATTCAGTGCAACAATTTAGCAAGTAAGTGCAATCTCTGACATCGTTGTGGCCTGGCCTAAAAAAGTGTGAAAATATTTATTGCATTTGCAAGCCAATTGAAGGTGAAGGGCTTTTAATTAATGTAATGTCTACGTGTCTTTGTGACAAATTCTGAACGACTTCTGTGTTTTGTTTATCAATAAAAATTGGTTTGAGCTGCACATTGCGCAGTTTCAGTATTAGTCCACCACCACCTGTCCTCGCACCTCAGCCATCAAACACTCTTTCTTTCCCTGTCCACCAGCTGTGCTTGACTTGGCAACGCTTTGCCCTCACTCTTATGTAAAACTAAGTATAAAAGCATTCGCTCTCTCTTGTTGCTTCTACTGATTGTATTGGCAGTCAAAACAAATGTAAATACTCACACACACACAGGGCTGTGTACATGTCTAAGGTTTAACACGATGGGTGACAAAGTTCACTTGCATACCCCATATGCTACATATAAACAATTCATTCTACTGCGCTTCAAGTTTCGAATGAATGAAGCTGGCTACGTATGTTAGACAGTTAACACTTATTTCCCCAGTTCCCTAGTGCAGTTCAAATATTTCGTAAATTAATTATATATGTATTTAGAATTTTAGGTTTGTTATGGATTCGGCCACAAACCTGCTGGAGCGCAACAAATCGCTAAGCAACTTGAACCTCGACGTGGAGGATAGCAACACGCAACCGGGATCTATTGGCCACTCCTCAACGGAGGGAGGTGTCACCACAACAGCGACATTACACAGCAGCGATGATGCCGAAGAGGACATTTTTGAGCAGGTGCAAATGATTTTACGCAAACGGCGCGGCTGGGTGCCAGAGGATTCACTCAGCGCCAACGACCTAGATTTGTTGGAATACGACGATGAGCTGGGCGAAGAGGACGATGCTGGCTGCCCGCTGCCCTCGACGCCCGAGGATACACAGCTCATAGAGGCTGAGGTGAGTTGCCGTTGCCCACTGCCCCATGGTTCAACGGGTGTGTCAAATTGATTTGCGCAGGGAAGCGTTCACATTGCTCGATTATGATTAACCCCAGACCGGGCGGTTATCAGGTTTCGTTTAAAAGCATGTTAATGTCGATTGCGTTTAGCTACTCTTATCAATTAAATTAGTCTCGAATGACTAGCCAGGTAACAAGATTTCGAAATGTCTCTGCCACAGCCAACACTTATGAGGAACACTAAATGTTTATTGCGTTATTTTGTTGAATGTGCGTAAGTTTTAAGAGGTACTTTCGTTTTGTGAATTGGCCAAAAGAAAGTAGTCAGTCCATCTAGTTTTAACATTTTAAAAATCTGAAAAATAGAAACAAACCCTTTTTTAAAGTGTCAAAAAAGTGATTTGTTAAAATGCCAATCCACAAACATATATATTCAGTACAGGCGCTAAAACGCCGAAAAGTTTAGTTTATTAATATTAATCACTTTAGGGCTAGTTTATTGATTGAGAAAACTTTTCTCCTTGCACCCGATTCTGGTTGTAGAAATTTGCAATCTCTAATGGATGGATCTCTAATCTCTGTAGAATAGCTAATGCATTAGGTGTACATTTCATGTAAATACGAAAACAAAATAATACTTACTGTATACGAAATAAAATTCCATCGTGTATTGTAAAGGAAAAGTTATATGCCTTAATATACTCTGTACCAAAGATACCCAGAGTATATTGGGGTTGTGTTTAAGTCAGGGAACGAAAGTAATAGTTGTTTTATATAAAAAAAAAAATTTACATTAAAAAAATTTTTATTTAAAAATTATAAATTATTTGATTTGAAAAAATTGTATTTTAAAAATTAAAATAACAATTAATTTAAGTTATCCTTCCTGCAGAACATCGTAAGACAAATGTATGAATGTATCTTTGATCTGTAGGTCTATATCTTTATATCCGAATGGTTGAAGGGCTAATACGATGTTCACCAGGAAGTATATCTTAAAGTAATTGTTATTTTAATTTTTAAAATAAATATTTTTCATACGAATTAATTACTAATCTTTATATACAAATTGTATATTTTTTTCATTTTTATTATAAAATAACTATTAATTTCGGTCCCTAGTTTAAGTAGCAGGAGGAAGGAATTATTTCCGACCCTATAAAGTATATTTCTTGATCAGCATCAACAGCCGAGTCGATATAGCCATGTCCGTCTGTCCGTATGAATGAAGGGATCTCAGAGATGGATACTTGCATGAAAAAACATCATACGTTCCAAGGTTTTGTAACTGTTATCTTCTAATATCAGCTTTTTAGTAATCTTACCCCGCCATGCACCGCATTCCACACTTTTATTTTCGTTAATTTATAATACAACACTCAGTTCTTTATACGCTTCAGCTGAAACCGGCATATTAGATCCTTAGAAAGTGATTTAACCCATATTTTGTATCAGTGCTATTTTTGTTGCCGTAAAACTTTGAGCTTGGCTCTGTAAATTGACAAATATGAAAATATCGAAAAACCCAAATTACTCTCATGTATAGATCCAGTGTTCATAAAACAGATTGTGGAATTTAAAAAAAGAAAGTTTTCATCTAATCGGCATAACAAACCAAGTACAGCAATTAATCTGCACTTTTGCTTGCCAACTCTGTTAACATTCTCAGCATACTTAATTATTAAATTATTAATTTACAGATTGCTTATTAAATCTTCCCCCCTTGAGTAAATGGTATAAGGAAGTCGGGGAGTCTTAAGTTTACTGTCTCATTTTAGTCGATCAACTTGTCTACCTTTCTGTTTACACGTTTGATAATTTTGTTTATTCAGCTGATCCAAATTGTCATATGGTCTTAATTTTTTTCCTCAAATATGTTAAGAGACCGTCATCAGGGGATTGTTACTTGACAAGTTCAGACGAAGTTTTCCAGAGTAAGTGTATTTCAGTTTAAAATGTCACAGATGCTTCATTCTATGCGTTTCAAAAATCTGGACCATTTTCATACTCCAGCTCCAAGGGAATACAAATATTTTATCGGGGCCGTCCGGAAATCTCTAGAGGTTTTCGTATCAGCTCTTGCGTTTCAAATTATAACTATTGTATTTGCCTTCATATGTGGAGTGAATCAAATTTATCCTTCGTTATTTCATTTTTATACCCTTGCAAAGGGCATTATAATTTTGCCCAGAAGTTTGCAACGCATAAAAATATACATTTCAGGGCGACAAACTGAATTGATTGGGCTTTGTCCGTCCGTCTGTCAGTTTCTACGAAAACTAGTCTTTCAGTTTTGAAGCTATCGAGCTGAAACTTTGCACAGAGTCTTCTTTTTACTGCACGCTGCTAATATGTTAGAACCGACAGGATCGGATGACAATATCTTTTAGCTGTAGAAAAACTTTTTTGTGTTTCAGGCCCATACTCAGATGAGATAAATTTTTAGTTTGGTACGATATTTCACATGAATAGAAACAATTTAATACAAATAAGATGCCTTTTCAAACGTATTCAGATTTCAAAGCTGTACAAAATTGTTTCTATTCATGTGAAATATCGTAACAAACTAAAAATGTATCTTGTCTGAGTATAGGCCTGTAATGTTGACGTCTACAAACTCAACAATTATTAATATTATATGCTTTCACACAGATGTTCAAGTTTTGGTCAAAATCGGACGACCATGTCTTATAGCTGTCATAGTAACCATCGGTCGAAAAATGGGTCTTAGTAAAAAAAAACTTTTTCGTTTTCAACGCTAGTGCCCCCGAACTCGGCCAATACTAATACTTAATAATTTTAACAAGTTTTGCATAATTTGGTCAGATTCGGATATCTATTTCCTCTACCTGCCATAGAAAACTTCGGTGGGAAAATGGGCCTTGGAGTTGGTAGTGTCCCCAAACCCAGCCTATCCTCATACAATATGCTTTCCCACAGACTATAAAATTTTGGTCAAAATCGGATGTTTATATCGTATCGCTGACATAGGAACAATTGGTCGGAAATGCGTTTTCGTTAGATAAATTTTTACATTCTTTAACTCTGAGATTTAAGAACATTTGCAAGGGTATGAAAAGGTTGTTATTTTAGACACAGACGAAGTTCGCTTGGCTTTCTCGTTTTTATTATTTTCTTCTAGTAATCGCAGATTATCGCAGAAATGAGTTTAATAATACTGCGGGGCAATTAATTTTAACTCTCAAAATTCAGTCCTTGATTTTATATATGAACTTCACTATTTTGATACACTTAAAAAGTGCAGAAGTTGGTAACGGATAGAAGGAATCATCTAGGACCACATAAAGTATACATATTCATGATCAGCATGACAAGCTGAGTCGATTGCGCGAACTAGTCCCTAAGTTTTGAAGCTATCAAGCTGAAACTTTGCACAGAGTCCTCTTTTGACTGCACGCTGCCTATATGTCGGAACCGGCGGGATCGTGGCATTAGGCCTTTTTGGAGGGAAAGAGGTCGCCGATGAAGACCGTGCGGGAAAATCTTCCACTTCGACAAACACCGACAATGTGACTCGTGTGCGCAAAGTTTTGAACTCAGACCGTCGACTAAATAATCGGCAAGCATTTTGAGACGACAGAGGGGATCCAAGCAGCATGCAGGGCGGCTCTCAAGGCTATTCCGGAAAATAGTCTCAAACGAGAAAGGCAAAGCTAACTTCGTCTGTACCGAAGATTTGATACACTTGAAATAGCTTGTCTCAACGGTTAGAGACTTCGACCAAACTTCGCAGATCAGCTTAAAAACATTACATATTACCCATGACCGTGTTTAAGAGCAGAAATATTGAGAACAAAACAGTTTTTCTTACTAAAAACCATTTTCCGAACGAACATTTGTATGGCAGCTACAAGAAGTAGTCATCCGATCCGGTCGGTTCCGACATATTAGCAGCGTGCAGTAAAAAGAAGACTCTGTGCAAAGTTTTAGGCCGATAGCTCCAAAACTGAGGGACTAGTTCGCGTAGAAACAGACAGACGGACAGACGGACGGACGGACAGATGGACAGACGGACGGACAAAGCTTAATCGACTCAGCTCGTCATGCTGATCAAGAATATATATACTTTATGTGGTCGGAGATGATTCCTTCTATGCGTTGCACACTTCTGGGCAAAATTATAATACACTTTTCAAGTGTATAATAAATTAATATTATATGCTTCTGCACCATTCTGTCAAGTTTTGTTCAAATCAGATGACTATAGCATTTAGCAGCCATAGGACCGATCGGTCGGAAGGAAAAGTAGTTCTAGTGAGAAAAACTTTTGATTAAATTCGGTTTATTATATCACATAGCTTCCATATAAATGTGACGTCATCTATGGTGAACATTTTTCAAAGCGAAAATTTAATTCTTCCATGAAAATCATTCAAAACCTTTATTTCTTACAGTTTACGAGCTGCAAGGGTATATAAACTTCATGCCTTTATGCTTCTATGTCGCCCTTCCTTACGCCAAGATTCATTAAGTGAATATTAAACTAGGAAATCTAAAGGCGGACAAGTCATATGAATGATTACACTCAAATCTTGAGCTGCAAGTAAATTCAACGACGAAAAATTAGGATTGTTGTTGTATGAGACACAATTTATCTCTTGGGGCCGGCCAACCGAAGTTCACTTTCCACACATACGCGAGCCGAAGATAAATGGGGATGACACAAAAATCACTAGAGACTTTGGCATGAACGTTAGCACTTCCAATTTAAATTGTATAACTTTATATGGGCATTTCCATGACGTCGAACGGGACAATCGTACAAATTTAAATTAAAAAAAAAAAGTCAAAACAAACCAGATTTTTGTTTTCATAATAGGCCTAACTTATAGCTCTATAATAGCACTACAATTGGTGCAAAGATTGATTTTTAAAACATTTTTGTTTTCAAGATAATTGCAAAAATATATGACATTCGCACGGTACAAAAACAGAAGTGGTTTTCGCGGGGAACCATTCAAATGCCGATTTCATTGAATCCTGAGGCAATTTATTAATGCGATAAATTTTAGAATGTAGTGCATTGATGTCCGTTTAAAATGGTTTTAATTTCACCCAAAATAGTTTACAGTTTTTTCAAAATGTAAGCTTAAGCATTTTCGCACGGGACATGTCGCACGGGACAGTTTATTCCATCATTATAATTATGTGGTTTCTGCTATAATGCGAAGCAAAAACTTACTGTTAATTGCATTGCCATAGTTTGTTATGGTTTCTTATGTATTCATGTATATCCCTTTGTACCATCAGAGAGATTTTAGATTGCGAAATTACATGTAATCTATAGTCACTTTTTTCCAAAAAATTAAGCAAACTTAATAGAAAAATGAGAAAAATTTCGCTAGCACGGCCGTGAACCCGAATATATCCAATTGGGATATTAGTAAATGTAAGATTAGCTTACATAAGATTAATTTGATTGTTTCCCTGTGAAAATTCGATACAATATAGTTTTTTTTAACAACTTTTTGTTTATTGGTCCAGGTTGACCTTTTGGTGGAAATGCCCATATGTAAAGTGAAAAATATATCTTAGGTCAGATGGTGAATTTGAGTAATTTGAAATCAACTGCTCAAATGTATTTGGCTTTGAACACAGAAAGTAAATTAAATCGGTTGTAGTCTAAATGAATTATAATTTATAAAACGTGTATTTCAGTCGTCCTTTTTACTTTGAGGCGTTTTATAAATGTGACAGCGGCGTTTTATTGGCGTTTTGCTAATTTGATCGTTTACAAAACGTGTATTTTTATATTCAATTTTTTGCTTGGCTTTCCTGCTCACCAACACAAGCACATTTGTCTGTCCTCTCTATTTGTCCGGCCCTGTTGTAGAGAGCACGGTTCGCTTGACAAATGCAGAGTTGACAAACGGCTCGTTTAAGTCAATGGTCGTGTTCAGCAGAATAATTAATCCCTGAGCAGATGTCAGAAAAAAATTATGCATCGAATAATTTCTGCTGTTGGAGGGAGCAGTTTCACTTTAAAGTAGCTTACTAGTTCTTTGATACATGCTTCTGTATCATGATACCTCATTAGGAATATTATTTATATTTGATTAGGGAGCAAGATGTTCTGCTGAACGTTCAGTGCTTGTGTGTTGTGATGGACACTTACAAGCCTAGTAAATGATCGAGTGTGCTCGAAAATTAGGGACTGATTGCAATTCTCTGATGAGTACCTTAGAACGTATACTATACTTGAAAACAGCAACCTACTTATAGAACTGCTACTAAGGCGTTGAGTGACATTTTATGTGAATTGTTATGAGTCTCAAAAAAACGAAATAAACGAGAGTGCCTAGCGATGTAATGGAGTGAGCGCAGAAGACAGCAGTCAGGTACTCATTTCTCTCAGCTCATTCCCTGTACACGTAGCATGAAGGCTGTTTGGACAATCTCAAATGTCTATAGAAAAAATTAGGAAATTAGATTGCCATAAAAAAATATAAAAAAATTTTGTGGGTTTGTTTTACATTTGGCAGCTATGCGATAAGAGTGCCCAAAACTACCTCAATTAATTTTCTTGCAATATTGCTTAATATTTTCTTTGAATAATGTACTATAGCTGAATAATGTACTCGAGCATGTACTTTTAAAGAGTCAGCCGGAAAGTATGCTTTTTTTCTAAACTTCGGAATTTAAGCCATTGTCTTTGAGGTAAACGATTTTCATGCGAATCCAATTCGAATGTGTTATAATGTGTAGCATACACTTAGATGCACTGAAGGTAAATTTTAATATATTTAAAAAAATTGGATTTTTGTGTTGTTTTAAGTATTGAATATAAAGAGCAGGAAGAATAGATAAAAAATCCGTGAATGTAGTCAGATTGACTGAAAAAAATTGGCATGATGGGCAGTCAAAGTCAGTAACTTACTACGTTTTTGCTATGAAATTCACGATTTCTTCAATTTGCAAAATTAAATTTGTTCCTGTTTATGCAGCTTTTGTAAATTCACAAAATGACCAGCGCACATATGAGAAAACAAAAGATCTGGCAACATCAAAGCAACGTAAAGTTGTCTGCGCCGCGGCGTTTTCATGAGTTGACAGCGAATTCATAGTCAACTTTCGTGTGCAAGTTGAATTCATGAAATGGTTTTTATGCACTAACTTTCGGGCCCATTTCATGAAACTGTTTTGCAAAATGAGCATAGCATTGACGTAGTAACTGTTTGGGTTAATATCTCATAAACCATTAGACACATCATTTGTTTTTCAGTTATCTGGTAGTTACATATACTTCTATGCAAGAATTGGGTCAAATCCAATTACAATCTTTTTTTTAGTAAATAAAACCGTTGAATATTTTCAAATTTGATTTGGATTATCCATATCCTAAAAATTTTTTTTGTTTCTTTTTAAATTATGTGCGTTAAGTTCAATATTTTAAGATTATTTCGTCGAAGATTACAGCTTCTTAGCTAGGCTGGTGTAAAAAATGCCAGAGTTTAGGCAAAAAAATGAGATTTCTGGACAACAGTACAATGTCGCGCAAATTTTAAAATTTTTGATTTTGTACCAGATTTGTCCTTCAAAATTATTCTAAAATACAGGCTCAATTTAAAAATCATTATATTTGGTGTCAACTGTAGTTTCATCTTTGTTTTCGTCCTTTTGCTTTGACTATTAGAAAATTTTTCATATATTCTCACTTCATCCGCTTAAAAGGTCAGGAGCGGATTAGCGAATGAGGGGTGGCTTGGATTACTCGTTGGCAGTTGTGCTGCAGAATTTGCAAATAGAAACAAGCAAGCCCACGTCAGATGCGTCGCTGATAATGCGACAGACTGGCGGATTCGGGCATACTCTTATCTAATCGCGAGGCGCGTTCGTTGTTTCTTGTTCCGCCAACAGAATAAAAATTGAAACAATTTGTTTCCACTAAGCATGCGACTGGCAAAAGCTTCAAAGTACAAACGTTCGCCGTATCGCACACTTTGCTTTTGTTTTGTATGAATGATGCCAGAAAAGCCTCAAGCTCGGCCAGAGGTTGTCGTGAGTGTTGACAACCCAGATGCTGGGCCAGACGAGCACTATAAGAAGTTACCAGACCCGGACCTAATCGAATCTCAAGCAAGTCGGGAAGACGTTAGTCCAATTGGTTTATAGCTTGTAATTCCGGTTTGAATTCATCTTTCTTATCATTTTGTTTACCCCTTAGATGACGGAAGTACTAAAGGCTGGTGTCCTCTCCGACGAAATTGATTTGGGAGCCCTGGCGCACAATGCAGCCGAGCAGGCTGAGGAGTTTGTACGCAAGGTAAGCAGTGGGAGAACCGTGTCAAGATTCAAGTGGATAAAATGGCTCAAGATATTGATTTCAATGTTGAGATTTCAGTTTTTCCGGAATAAAATTTGGTTTTTACATAAAATGTTTCATTTGTTTGGCGAATTATATTCAACTTGTAGAGCCTACTTCTAACGCATATCTAATGAAACTCTTTCTGTGTCCCACTCACAGGTCTGGGAAGCCAGCTGGAAAGTATGTCACTACAAAAACTTACCCAAATGGCTGCAGGACAATGATTTCCTGCACCGTGGTCATCGACCACCGTTGCCATCATTCCGCGCTTGCTTCAAATCGATATTCCGCGTACATACGGAGACGGGCAACATTTGGACACATTTGCTGGGCTGCATTGCCTTTATTGGTGTGGCATTGTATTTCGTATCCCGACCATCGGTGGAGATACAGACGCAGGAAAAGATTGTCTTCGGCGCATTCTTTATTGGAGCCATCATTTGCTTGGGATTTTCGTTCGCCTTTCATACACTAAGTTGTCATTCGGTAGAGATTGGAAGACTGTTCTCAAAGTAAGTGGGGGTTTGTTTTGCCATGTACAAAATGGATTCTAATGCCTTGTTTTTGAATCCACAGATTAGACTACTGCGGAATTGCTTTGCTGATCATGGGTTCCTTTGTACCTTGGCTGTATTATGGCTTCTATTGCCATTACCAGCCAAAGGTAATATATTTGTCGGTAGTTTCTGTGCTGGGCGTTCTTTCCATCATTGTGTCGCTGTGGGACAAGTTCTCGGAGCCCGCACTGCGTCCGTTGCGCGCTGCTGTATTCATGAGTTTTGGCCTGTCTGGAGTTGTTCCAGCCATTCACTACAGCATCATGGAGGGCTGGCTCAGTCAGATCAGTCGTGCCAGTTTAGGCTGGCTTATTCTAATGGGTAAGCATTATCGAAAGCGCTTGGGCTATTAATTTAATTTTGATATTTATTTTCCAATTCGTTTTCTAAAATGAGACTGATAGTTGAAACTTGTTGTTCATTACGTTGCGCGGTGGGTGTAGTCTAGAACAATCTACAAGGTCCAGAGGATCGTACGTTGGCCAGTTAGGGGAACTTAAGGTTGAGAGAACATAAATCTACCCTTAATTTGGCGTTCAGCTAAATCGAAATAAGCCGAAATGATACTCTTTCGATAAGTTTCTTTACTTTTTTTTCCGTATGGTTTCGAATCTTAAGCTTGGTTGCATTGGCAAATGTTTTATTAGCTCCACTGGCTTAGCTCTGTGGCTTTACTAACAAAAACGGGCTCAACATTTGGATTGAAGACGTCACACCGCTTATAAATCCAGCTTAAAATATGTATGCCCTTAATAGCTAAACATTAGTCTTAGATTCCTTGGGGTCGTGTGTTAATTGTTGAAGAACAACGATCCGTGGTTTAGATAGGTGGATAGATGTTATATATTTCTAATTGTTGTAATTGAGATGTTTCCCTGTTTCGGGTACCATACATCTCCTGCTTTGGTACAGTGTCTTAGTAATGTATTTTTCTTCCTTTCTAATTCTTGATAGAATAAAAACTATTTTTCATCTATTAACTTGAAACTCGGTTTGTAGAGTATGCGAACAATTTGATAGGATGTTAAAAAACGGATGGGTGGGAAAATTCCCGGAAAAATCTGCATCCAAACTTGAAACTCAAGTTTGAGATGTGATTTTCCGATGTTGGATAACCTGCCTCCAGGGTGGGAAAATTCCCGGAAAATTTTGAAAGGGAAGAACTATTTTTTATCTGATTAACTTGAAACTCAGTATGTAAGAATAGTATGCCATTTTTCGATATTTGTGGTCAGCATGCCCTGACTGCTAACATAATGTTAAGAGTAACGGGTATATCGAGGTCAGGCAAGGCCCCAAAATATAATACCCAAAGTTATATTAAAAATACGAATATTGGTTTATTCCAGGTCTGCTGTACATAATAGGCGCTCTGCTTTATGCTTTGCGTGTGCCCGAACGTTGGTTTCCCGGGAAGTTTGACATCTGGGTAAGTCGGTGATTCCTAATTGGCGACTTTATTAAAATATTTGTTCCTTGCAGTTTCAATCCCATCAACTGTTCCACGTGCTCGTCATTGCCGCAGCTTTTGTCCATTATCACGGCATCTCTGAAATGGCCATGTATCGTGTCATGTATAGCGAATGCACTGGACCGATTGAGCCCATCGCCTTTTAAACGCTGCTGTTGATACATACATATATACAAAGGATACAATCTTTCATACCCACTCACAAAACATTAATGCGACTTAGCGCAGTTTTACAATGCAACCGTTTTTAGTGTTTGGTGAGCATATGTACCTTGTTATGCGAATGATTCAGATCCATATTCAAGACATCTATAAATTATACCAACCGAAAACCACAAAAAAAAAAGAAATTGAAAACAGTTTATTATCGAATGAAATCTGCAGTAGTTTAATTAAAATATGTACAACTATTTATAAAACTTCATTTTCGTTTACTTAATTATGTTTACATAGCGCAGAGATTGCTTGCAGAAAGCGAAGAGCAACGACTTGCGCTCAGGGTTAATTTTAAGTTCTACAAGTAGGGAATCAATTTTCGTCATTAGTATTTAGCAATTAGAATCTTTAAAGTGACACTGTTAAATTGTTTGATTTGAGGTCTGAGATTAATTTAATTTGAGACTATTTACACTGCGAAAGAGCTGACATCTGACATTTGCCGCGCTGAAATTTCGTCATACATTCCAGCATCTCTAAAGAAAAATATGTTGACCCGGCAAATGCTTATGAAAAACCTCTCGATGTTAAATGTTTCTCCGTGTTAATAGCCTACAACATACATCTACCAGCGCATGCCTAAATAGCCACTAATAGTTTTCGAAGCTAATACCATTTCTTATCATACGCATTATAATCGCCGATCTACCACAAATCATTGATTAAATCAAAATAATAAACAAAAAAGTAGACTTCAAAACAGCAAATGCTTTTGTTCTGAAAACAGTTTCAAATGCAAATGATTCAAAAAAGATTAAACTACATATGCTGCTACTTTTCGAAATGCAATGAAACCCATTTATGGAAACCGGAAGACATTGTCTGAACGGAAAATATTTTTGGATCTAGCACGATTTCTTCCCATAAATACTTACAGATGCAGAGAAGGAAAATACCTGGCAAGTGACTGGACATACCGAATTCACAAGCAGTAGCGTTACAAGAGAAAGAGTTAGGATAGCAGAACGGAATAATTAAACAACAAATTTGAAACGCAAAGCTGGACATGGGAGATGCAGGAATGGCAAAGGGGCGAATGTACCAGAAGTCGACAAATGGATGGGAGTATTACATGTAGAAGAACAATGTTTGGCAAAATTTTTGGGTGACAACAAAAGTGCTAAATGGTTGTTGGAAAAGGAAGACAAATGGGCAAGAAAAAAAAGAATGCCTATAAAGGCCTGTGAATGGCAACACATAGTCATCCAGTGAGTCAGACAGTGCGATTCCTTGTACGTCAGTAAAGGTTTGAAGGATATATCTAGGGACAGCATTCTGGGTGCTGACACTCACACACACATGAGTTAACAAAGAGGTCAGCCAATCTGGCATTTTCATGGTCTTTAATAAGCTTTCCTTTCAGACTCCAGGGATGATTCTAATAAGGGATGCAAACCACCTAGACCATCGGAGGAGTTCACTTTGGTCTGGAATCCGCGAGAGGGTTCAGAAGGTTGGTGAAGGTTGGTAACACAACATTATACACATGTTGTGTATATAATTTGCAAACCTCTGCAAGAGCAGAGCTTAGGTTCATGTCCGCGATCGGGCAGCTTAAATAAATTTACTCCTGTCCAAAAATCCCGGAAGCTGCGACTTCGTAGCGGTTCGACTAATCGCTGCTAAATTCTAATAATTAAGCAGCTTTGTCAGAAAGTCTATTTCCGTTGGCCGTTTGTTTTCAGTAGAAATTTTTAAAATGAGTTTCCCCCCAGCTAAAGTCGCTTGAATTATAAAACCAAAAATATTTTCGTAGTCAGATCTAAATGCAATCTCCATAGAAGAATCTTTTGGAAGAATATGTTACATGAAGTTACAGAACGACAAATGTATATTTATCTGATTAAACTAAACTTGAAATTATTCGATTGAAATGAATTAAATCAGGGACCGTTAATAGCAGTTATGAAAAAAAATTGTTAATTTTACTAAACAAAATGTTCTAAGTGAATCCAAAATACATATTTTTGTGCCGGCTACGTAAAATCGGTATACATTTTTATTTTAAATATTAATTATCAAACCATCAAAAGCACACACAATTATCAAACACATTTTATTTTAAAAAATAAAAACTAAACCTAAATAAATTTTAGACCAGCATCCCCATTACAAATGATGTACAATTTTAATGGATCGAATAATTTTTTTTCGTATTCCTTGTTGTAAAATAGTATATACGCATTTTCAGCATTTTGCCGAAATATGCAAAATTCGCGGTAAAAAGCGATTTGAAAATTTACATATTTAAAATATTTATTTAATTTTAATTGCTTGCTATCCAAAGCCATTGGTAATAAAAAGGTTAAGTATGTATGTACTAGAGACCTAGTAGAGTAAAAGTAACGCAAGTTAACACGATTTTTCATCCTCTACAATTTTATGTCACTCCTTATGTAAAATCACGCACTGAATCCGAATATGGAGCTTAAAAATTTCTCAGTAGAACAGATGTGAGCTAATCCCAAATTACCGTTTTTCGCATTTTTGAAAGAGGACCTCTCTTTTAATTTTAAATATCTCACTTATAAAATAACTTATGTACAAGTTTTGTACACCAAATCACAGCTAATAAAATTATTATTTTATTGTTAAATTTGTGGAGTTGCTGCTAACTAAAAACATATCGAGAATTTTGTTTCATTTTTAATTTTCTTTATTTCTTTCTCTTTTGGATGATTTAACCTAATGTATAACAAATTTAAAAAAGTGTATCGAAATCTGTTGGAAATTGTAGAAGTTATTAGCATTTATCTAAAAAATTAGCAATTTCAGTTTAACCGTTCAAGTGGTATTGAAAATGTCTATGGTCCATTTGGTTCCGCCGTTTGTGTGCACAGTTTTTGAATTTGTTGAAAACCTTTTACAGTTCAGCACAGACACTAGTTGATCCGTTGTATAATGATTTTGGTCCGACTCCTAGTTAACTGAACAGCATGACTCATCTTAATTAAACCCGCAAAAGCGAAATCCCTTCTGCCGAAGTGAACTAAAGGATGCTAGAACGGAATTTGTTAAAGGATGATGTCAAAATAACGTACTATAGAAATTGTCAAAAGCTGTGCTAAGTATTACTCAAAAAAGAATATTTGTTTTTGCCATGATGTGTGTGCTTTATTTGAAACGAGCCGTATGATAAAGTCGGTTTTTGTTTATCGACGGTGCAAACTCAGTCTAAAAGCTGTATTGTTGCAACAGGGAAATCTCAAGCCTTCGATACCGCTAGCGTATGTTGTTAATATAAAAGAATCATGTAAATCAATGGCCATATTGCTTGATTTTATTAACTACAAGGAACAAACCTGGAAAATCTGCGCAGACCTCAAAGTTGTTGCAATAGTTTCAGGTTTGGAATAAGGATATACCAAACACATGTGTTTTTTGTTCAAATGGGACAGTCAAGCACTCCACGACTACTACGTTCGAAAAGAATGGCCGGTCCGAACGAATTACATAGTTGGCCAAGAAAATGTAAGGTTCGGGCCACTTGTGAGTAAGGAGCATATTAAACTGCCTCCCCTTTATATAAAACTGGGTTGATTTTAAAATTTTGTGAAGGCTCCACAAAAAGACGGTGATGAATTTGCATATCTGAAGAGTGTGTTGCTTTACCTATCCGAGGCAAAGATCAAAGAGGGTGTGTTTGTTGGGCCGCAAATTAAAAACTTTTCGAGGACTCACACTCAAAAGCTCCCTTTTACATCACTCACACTGAATGTAACGAACCACCTCTACCCCCGGCTTCTGGTTCCTGTTCTCTTTGAATAATCGCATCTCTGTCTCCTTGTGGCCGCTTTACGGGGCCGACAACCCTTTGGTGCCAACCCCATCGGCTCTTTTTTAAAATTGTGGATTTTCGTTGTTTGTTTGTTACTCTCTTAACGACTCGCGTTGTATCATTTTCAATCGTTTTTCACCACGTTCCTGGTCCTTCCTTATTTTCTATTGTGTCTGTGTTTCCTTGACACTTTTGGATTTTTTTCTTCTGTTTCCCTTTTTTATGTTCTTTTAGAAAACTACTTTTTTTTTTATAGTTATTCTGTTACTTTTCCTATTAAACTCACCTTTCCTTTAGCGGTTGTTCCTTTTTTTAGTAAATGTTTTTTAATTTTACAATATTACCTTTTGCCCTTTTGGTTGTATAGTTTTCTTTTGTTACACCGTACGCAAATATCAAGCCTTTCAATATAATCATCTTGAATTCTAAAAATTTGGTTAAACGCAATAATAAAATGGTTTTGCCCTTCACATCAATTATATACGTTTTAAATGTTATCGTGACGTTTCTTAATGCTAAAATATATTTTTTAATACTGATTGTTTTCTTTTTTTTTTTAATTTGGCCAATATGTGTAACACAACAACAAAAGACACTTTGCTCATTTTCATTGCTTATGCCATGCTGACACCCAACAATTGTCCCCACAAATGTTATGTCAACAGCCAGTGTGTTTCTCTCATCGTTACTATGAACAAACACTGAAACAAAACTTGTGTTCGTTGAGAGAGCAACTCTGTCAAGTTTTTCCTTATTCGGTGAGCGACGATGAAAATTTGGTTGACCATATTTTGCGAGCTCTGCTCACAATGCAATTAAATGTTGTCCAAGGATGAGAAGGACGCATGGAATTCGTTCCGTTGTGTTGTCACTTCATTTCTTGGAAATTTCAGATGTCCTAACTATAAAGAAGTCGTCGCACATTTAATAAGAATTTATGAGAAAAAAATAGAGGGAAGCTAACTTCGGCTCGACCGAAGTTTATATACCCTTGGAGCATAATATATTTCTGCCAGTTTTTATATGGCAGCTATACGATATATTCATCCGATTTTGATCAAATCCTCTAAAATTGTGTTGAGACAGATAATATTTATAACTGAAGCGTACAAACACGCTACCATTGAAAACAAAAAAGTTTTTCTCACTAAAACAATTTTTTCGACCGATCATTCCTATGGCAGCTATATGCTATAGTCATCCGATTTGGATCAGACTTGACAGAATTATGTGTTAGCATATCATATTGATCAGTATCGAGTTTGGGAGCGATAGCAGTGAAAACAAAAAAAGTTTTTCATACTAAAACTTTTTTTCAGATCTATCTTTTGTATGGCAGCTATACTATATAGTTGCCCGATTTGCATAAAACTTGCTGAAACTATGTGAAAGCATAAAAAACTTATAATTACGAGGTTTGGTAGCGATAGCATGGAAAACAAAAAAGTTTTTCTCACTAGAACTACTTTTTCAACCGATCGTTCCTATGGCAGCTATATGCTATAGTCATCCGATCAGGCCAGTTCCGACAAATGTGCAGCGTATTTGTACCAAAAGACTTCGTGCAAAGTTTGGTTAAGATAGCTTTAAAACTGACGGAGGAGATAGCATAGAAACAGACGGACGGACGGACAGACGGACATGGCTATATCAACTCAGCTCGTCACGCTGATCAAGAATATATATACTTTATGTGTTCGGAGATGCTTCCTTCTGTGCGTTGCAAACATCCGGACAATTTCAATATACCCTCTCCAAGGGTATAAAAAGGTAAAGTTTGTACATTATGTTAAAGTTTTCATTACACTGAAACGCTGCACATTGTATTGCACACAGGAGTGAAAATGTCGTTGAAACTTCATTTTTTGGACTCTCATTTGGATTTCTTCCCTGAAAACCTCGGTGATGAGAGTGATAAGCCTGGTGAGCGATTTCATCAGGATATGAAGAGTATGAAACGCCGCTATGAAGAACTTTGGGAAGAGGCCAAGATGGGTGAATTTTGGTGACCTTTGAACAAAATGTACCATAGACATTTTTAATACCACTTGAACGCTAAAACTAAAATTGCTCATTTTTGAGATAAATGCTAATAACTTCTACAATTTCCAACAGATTTCGATGTATGAACACTTTTTGAATTTGTTATACATTGGGTTACATCATCCAAAAGAGAAAGTAATTTAAAAAAAATTTTTCTTGGTGAAAATAACAGTGCAATTTACGGTTTTTCCAAATTTTCGATAAAAATGAAACAAAATTCTCGATATGTTTGTAATTAACAGCTAAACCACAAATTTGACAATAAAATGATGTGTGAATGATTAAAAGATTATTTTATTAGCTTTAATTTGTGGTACAAAACTTGTTCATAAGTTATTTTATAACTGAGATATTTGAAATTAAGTGAGAGGTCCTTTTTCAAAAATGCGAAAAACGGTAATTTAGGATTATCTCGGATTCAGCGCGTGATTTTACATAAGGAATGACATCAAATTGTGTGTAATAATTTGTAAACTTGTGTAATCGTTGTCCGAGTAAAATGATTTTTTTTTTGTATCTGTGTTAATTTTTGACACGATGCTGAGTAATAATCATGGCTTCGTACGAGTATAATCACCAGCTTACTACGTTTGGTTTGAAAAAAATATATTTAGGGATAAAATGACTATTTTCGATTATAGCGAACACAATGCATTCGCTGTTGATTTGCGTGTAGCGATAGCCGCACATGCAGGCACTAACACATACATAATACGAACCAAAGTAAATTACAGTGGTCCCCAAACATAGCCCCTGGGGGCAAACACACTTTGCAGTTCACATCGAATGCTTGCCGAAGGCATGCACCACTGAGTGTCAGATA
Organism: Lordiphosa stackelbergi; assembly: GCA_018904235.1. Classification (NCBI taxonomy): domain Eukaryota; kingdom Metazoa; phylum Arthropoda; class Insecta; order Diptera; family Drosophilidae; genus Lordiphosa; species Lordiphosa stackelbergi. The sequence continues at coordinate 29,851 of JAEIFU010000521.1, forward strand.
AAGACAGTCACATTTTCCTCTCTTCTTGAGGAGCCCCGCTATAACAGCAACTTCGTTTATTTTCGCTCTACTCTTTCTCTCATATACCTCTTGCAAAATAGAACGTAACAACAAATATGTATGAGTGCTCCTTAGGCTGTAATGACACTTTCAATTTTTAGAGACAATTTTAGTCACAATTTTACGTCTATGGGCCAAAGTCATTGGTGTAAGCGAGTCAGAATATGCTTGAATTCGCTGCAGAATGTTGCTAAAGAGACTGGAAAGAACCACAACAGCAAATATGGTCTATGAACAGAAAATTGCGACAATAATTGTCTCTAAAAAATGAAAGTGTCATTACAGCCTTAACGTAGATTGTGTTGTGGACGACGAATGATCTCGTGTGCATCAGACAGCCACGAACACACACACACATAATCAGCAGGCAATAATCTTTTTTCTATTTCTTGTTGTTGTCGTTTCTTACGATGTGGATATCACCATAAACTTCTTATAATATCGCCATACATCCCTAGTCTCAGAAGTCCCGATTAGGGAATATTCTTCCGGCTGGTGAAAATTTGGTGTGGATCTGGCGGGGATTTGGTGCTGTTCTGGTGGGGATCAGGTGGTGATGTAGTGGAGATCTGGTGGTTATTTGGTTTGGACCTGGTGGGCTCTGGTGGGGATTTGGTGGGGATGTTGTGTTGATCTGGTGGGGATCTGGTGGAGATCTGGCGGTGATCTGGTGTGGATCTGGTGGAGATCTGGTGGGGATCTGGTGGAGTTCTGGTGGAGGTCTGGTAGGGATCTGGTTGGAATCTAGTGGGGATCTGGAGTGGGTCGGTTGGGGATCTGGTGGGAATGTGGGAAGGGGGGGGGTGGAAAGAGTGGCTGCATTGAGGTCAAGTTGTGAATTCTTTGCTATAAACTATAATGTTGGTTGTTTGACAGTGACTTAACCGTGACTTAACAGTGACTTTACAATGACAACCTTTTTGTTCCTAATATTACCGCTCTCAAACACGGTCATGGGTAATATTAATGTGGTTGAAGTCGACAACCGTTGAAAAAAGCTTTTTCAAGTGTATCAGAACTTCGGCTTCTCGTTTTTTTTTTATATTATGTAACATTTATTTATACAGAATCCAAAACTGGTCTTTTTGCCATTACTTAAATCGGTTGTATCAACGTAAAGAGCTCGCTCGTCCTGGATGCCCCATGACACACAGTCTTTTTTTCTTGATTATACGATTACGATGCCTACGATGCGACGATGCGTACGATGCGAGGATGCCTACGAAGCCAATTTTACTGTTAGGTATCCGGATAATTTTTACTCATACTCGGCGATGCCTAACATGTTGCATTTTTATTTACTCGTGCAGGTCTCTAGTATGTACACACAAAAAATCTGGTTGGTAAAATTAACTGCGCTGACAGTAACTTTTTTCCAAATTTTTTATGCATGTGGTTTTGGTGTTGTTTTGTAACTGTGCTAACAGTAAAATCTACTGAAGAAATTTGTAAGCTTTACGTATTTATTTTAGCACGAGTTTTGTTGTTGCATTTAACAACTGTAGAAGGTAAAACTGGCTATACAGCTCCTCAACGGGGCCAAGCCAAGCTTCTCTCAATCTCTTGGCGTGTGTGCTTTAAATTTTTCGCACAAGAGAAAGGGACCTACAGTTTAACGCCGGATCCGAACGGCAAAGTTTGAGAAATTGCTTTTTCATGGCTAGTTACTTCACAGCTGGCGCCACTAAGCTGGTGAAGGTGACCGTATGTGTAAAAGCTAGTTTCTAAAGAAAGAAAAAAAACTTTTATTATTAGATGTTCAGAGGCGGGATCGAACCCACGACCTCCCGCCCAGCAGTCCAGCACACTAACCACTGGGCCACAGACGGCCAACTACAAATATTTTGTCAAATTTTTCTTTGTTTTAATAAGTTACTGCTACTACAGTAACTTTACCATAGAATTAGTAACTCTGACCTGATTTTTTTCATTTCATACTTTGTTTTTGCAGCAATTAACTGTACCCACAAGTAAATCTAACCGCACATATAGTATATCTTTTTGAATGTATTTGATGCACCGAATAACTGTTCCGACGTAAAATCTAACCGCGAAAATTGTTGACTTAGCAAATTTAAGTTGGTCTTTTATAGAGCACTTCAACGGAATATGAACTTGAGAATTCCTAGTGGTCTCACTTATGCGATATTCAAGAAATTTTTCGTGCATACGTTTTGGGCAGATTTAATACAAGTAATATGTTAGAGGCGTTGCCTTTAACGCGCGCGTAACGTAACTGGTAAAGACCTGCTTCCAATCGTGTTGAGGCCAATGGCCCCGAGTTCTAATCCCCCCAGAGTAAGTAAAAATTTTTCAAATTTAATAAATTTTTGTTTAGTTCGAACAATTGTTTCAGAACCAAATTCGGTAACAGCTGTCATATTACCAATTGTATGGTAAAATTACTGTGACCTCAGTAGGAAAAGTACTTACTGTAAACATCGGTAAATATTACTTATTATGTGGGTTGGCGCATTTTTAAACGAGATTTTCGGTTAGATTTACTATAGCAATAGTTCCTCTTACGTAAAGGTTTACGTGAAAGTTACTCTACAATTTGGTAAATTTATATCGGTTATATCGGTTTAATATACCCACAGATTTCTTTGTGTGTATATACTTATGCGGAAATGTATATGTGTTTTTACTGGTGCTTTAAATGGTATAGTCTGACAGGGGAGCGAAAATCCTTTGTTGATAAGCATTTAGAATATTTCACTTGAACTAGATCAACTTGATTCTGGAAAAAAAGCTCCAGTGATGGTTAAATGAACAAAGTTTTTTGAAAATAGACGTATGTTGATTTACATTGAAAACATTTTTGGATTTAATTAAAGAAATAGTGCGCTAGTACTGGTAGTTTCCGTTAAAGCACCACCTTTAAACTTTTCTTCCAATTTTCCCAAACTTAACACAAATTAATGTCCTCAAAAGTTTAAACCAATCAATGATATGATTCATGAAATGAATTTTTTTATGTCGAACGTGACCGTCCTACACATTAATATTTGTTGTTGGGGAAATACCGCACTGCGACCAGTCCTGGTTTAGAAGAGGGATGGTCCTTCTTCGTTCCGTAATTCTTCCTTACCGCAGGAGCTCGATAAGGACCCCGGGGTGAGGAGGGCTGAACGCTCCCGGTTTTTTTTTTCACAATATTAAAACGAGAGCGTAAGTTAAAGTCGGCTCTAACCGACTTCGATATACCCGTTACTCATGGAAAAACATGTTTAACAGTGTTCCCGCGTTCCTTAGTGTGACCATCCAAAAAGTATGCAACATTTTTTTAGGGTGGTAGCGGGGAGGGCTTGGTTCACTTTTTTGCTTATAACTTGAGAACCGTTCATCCGATCTTTATCATTTCTTCGGCAAATCGATTCATTTTGCTAATTACTAACTATCTTTAGAAGGTACGAATCCTGTATCTTTAAAACTGTAGGAGATATAACTATTTTCCAAATTGCGGGGGCGGGAGGGGGCGTGGCCAAAATTTAAAACAAACTTGATCTGCGTGCAGACAAAAGAAGCATTTGTCCCATACATGTCAAACCTCTATCTCTTACCATCTCTGAGATCTAGGTGTTCATACAGACAGACGGACGGACGGACGGACGGACGGACGGACGGACAGACGGACAAGGCTAAATCGACTCGGCTGTTGATGCTGATCAAGAATATATATACTTTATATGGTCGGAAACGATTCCTTCTGCCTGTTACATACATTTGCACGACTTTAGTATACCCTTTTTACTCTACGAGTAACGGGTATAAAAAACGAGAAGGCCAAGCTAACTTCGTTACCGAAGTTTTTATACCCTTGCAAATGTTTTAATACATCAGAGTTTAAGAACGCCAGCATTAAAACAAACAATTTTTCTAAATAAAACCCACTTTTCGACCGATAGTTCCTATGACAGCTATAAGATATAGTCATCCGAATTTGACCAAACCTTCTAAATCTGTGTAAAAGCGTATAATATATTTATAATCGCTGAAGTGAGACACAACATAAAACCCACTTTTCGACCGATAGTTCCTATGGCAGCTATAAGATATAGTCATCCGATCCGGTCGGTTCCGACATATTAGCAGTGTGCAGTAAAAGAAGACTCTGTGCAAAGTTTCAGCTCGATAGCTTTAAAACTGAGAGACTAGTTTGCGTAGAAACTCCGAGAGACTATTGATTTTATCGCCTTGATCTGTAACAATAAAAAAATTTTAATAGCAAAAACTCATATATATATTTATGTTTTTATACTCTGTACCGAAGGTACAAAGAGTATAATAAGTTTGTGCAAAAGTATGTAACAGGGAGAAGGAATCACTTCCGACCCTATAAAGTATATATATTCTTGATCAGCATCAACAGCCGAGTCGTTATAGCCATGTCCGTCTGTCCGTCCGTATGAACAAACAGATCTCAGAGATGGTAAGAGATAGAGCTTTGACATGTATGGGACAAATGTTTCTTATACTTGCAGGCAGATCAAGTTTATTTTCAATTCACGCCCCCTCCCGCCCCCGCAACTTTGAAAACTTTGTCATATCTCCCACAGTTTTGTAGATAGATGATTTGTACCTTCTAGAGATAGTTAGTCATTATCAATATGTATCAATTTGCCGAAGAAATGATAAAGATCGGATGAGCGGTTCTCAAGTTAGGAGCAAATAAGTGAATCACCGCCCTCCACCCCCCTCCCACCCACGCACAACCAACGCACAATCTTAGATAGAGAGAGAGAGAGAGAGAAAGAGAGAGAGAGAGAGAGAGAGAGGGGGAGAAAAGGAAACTCAGAGATGAGCGCAGCAGCACCTCTGCATTTATCTCTTACGCTAGGTACAGAGTATAAATATAGTCGGACTTGACCGACTTTCTCACTTGTTATACCCTGTTCTCATTAAAAATGGGAAAAAGGGGATCATGAAGTTGTGCAAATGTATGTAACAGTCAGAAGGAAGCACCTCCGACCCCATAAAGTATATATATTCTTGATCAGCATCAACAGACGAGTCGATTTAGCCATGTCCGTCTGTCCGTCTGTCTGTCTGTATGAACGCGTCGATCTCACAGACTGTAACAGATAGAGCAACAATTTTTGGCATGTATGTAGGTGTATACTGTACCCACATCGAGTTGGTTTCAGATTTGGAAAATTCCACCTCCTCCATCTTTTAGCAGCGAAAAACTGTCTCTCTCTCTGTATGAACGCGTTGATCTCAGAGACTATAAGAGGTAGAGCCACAAATTTTTGCATGTATGTAGGTGTATACTGTACCCAAATCAAGTTTGCTTCAGATTTTGCAAATGCCTCCTCCTTCTCCTTCTAACCACGAAAAACTGTCGGAGCTAAAATTTTTAAGTTTGAACCTAATGATTGAACATATATTCTGTATACCACTACAAGATCCGAGCAAAAACACCGAAGATATGCAAGTGCGCCTCCCCAATTATTCAAATAAATTTTAAAACGAGAAAGGCAAAGCTAACTTCGTCTGTACCGAAGTTTTGATACACTTGAAATAGCTTGTCTCAACGGTTAGCGACTTCGACCAAACTTCGCAGATCAGCTTAAAAACATTACATATTACCCATGACCGTATTTGGGAGCAGTAATATTAAGAAGAAAACAGTTTTTCTTACTAAAACCCATTTTCCGAACGAACATTTGTATGTCAGCTGCAAGAAGTAGTCATCCGATCCGGTCGGTTCCGACATATTAGCAGCGTGCAGTAAAAAGAAGACTCTGTGCAAAGTTTCAGCTCGATAGCTCCAAAACTGAGGGACTAGTTCGCGTAGAAACAGACAGACGGACAGACGGACGGACGGACAGACGGACGGACAAAGCTTAATCGACTCAGCTCGTCATGCTGATCAAGAATATATATACTTTATGTGGTCGGAGATGATTCCTTCTATGCGTTGCAAACTTCTGGGCAAAATTATAATACACTTTTCAAGTGTATAAAAATTAAAGGAGTTCAAAGCTATAGGAACCACATTACTTGGAACAGGGTATTTTGCTGTCGGGGCACTCGACCGCAACACTCTTACTTGTTTCATTTAATATTGTTACCTGTAATTGTAAATTGATGATGTTTATTATAGTTGATGATACTTTGCACTTTAAATATTAGATTCAAGTATTTTTTTATTTTTATTTGCAAAAAACACTCACTCTGGTTAAGCGTCACAAAAAGAAATAATTTCTGACGCTAAAAAAAATACGAACTGAAAAGAAGACACACGAAAAAGGGACAGCAATGTTCTTACTTGTTTTCCTATTCTTTTTGTCGGGTCACTCGCTGAAAGAAATTTAAAGCGAAACGCATTTTCTGTCTTCGATTTACTTTTAAGCTCGTTCGTACTGACTACATCCCGGATTACTTGGACACTAGCGAATAACTAGCGCCGAATTCGCTAGCGAAACTAGGGCGGTAGTGCCTTTGAAATTGAAAGGTAAGCGAACCGAGGTTCGAACCAAATCCTTAGCTTAAACTTTTCAACGGCTTCGAACCCCCGGAACGAACCTTCTGCAAAATTATAGAGGTTTGCAGCCTTGCTTAAGACCCATAAAATCTTAAATAACATTAATGCAATTCGATCAGTTAATAATTAAAGTTTTGTTTCTCATAATTTTTATATTTGACTTAAGTCACTGTATTAGCAAATCATAGACCAAATCACGCCACAAAATTTGCAATATTTGAAAACAACCACAAGAGGATTCAGGAACACCGACAATTGCTTTTGGGTTGTTAGAGGTTTGTAAAACACGGACGTATGTCTGGCCAATAACACTAGTTTTTTCGCGATTATCCATAAGCTTTTGTATCATATCTTGCTTGACTCAATCTAACGATTAACATGTAAGATGTGCCTTAAAATGTAATTGCACCTTACGAAAAATGAGATCACCAATCCAAATTACACTTAAAAATATTTGCAGCAGAAATGGGTCTTTTTGGCTGTATAGGTAAACTATTGTAGACAAAGACAACATTTCAGATTGTATTTTTGAACAAATTCACATTCAAAATATAAGCGTTGCGACAAAAAATATTATAATATATCCAGTGAGACTAGAAAAAAAAGGTGTGAGTGTCGTGATGCGAAGTTTAAAATAGTTATTTTAAAAATCTCAATCAGCAAGGGCACTCTTTCAAAAGAAGAAAACTAGCAGCGAGTAAAAATACCAACAAGAACACTTGTGGCAGTGTCCTTTTATTTATTCAGAAAGTCTTGTTGTGCTGCTCCATAGTTAACCTAGGTAAGATCCCAGATCCCACCCAGATCCCTTCCAGATCCCACCCAGATCCCACATAGATCCCACAAAGGACATACCCAGACTCAACCCAGATCTCTTCCAGATACCACCTATATTCCACCCAAATCCCAGCCAGATCCCTTGCAGAACACACCTAGATTCCACTTAGATCCTATACTTAAATCTTTCCTACCGAAATTAAAGATGTTTCATATCAAAAATTGTTTTTCACTGAATCCATACCATAATAACGACCATTCATTAAATCATTGCAGTTATAATTCGGTTTACGAGTGCGAAAGTGTTAATTTATATTCATTTGAATTAGACGTAGAAGAGAATGAAACAAGACCACAAATTGAATAAAAACCAAAAAATTTCTAAAGGGCTAAATCAATAAAAAACTTTCAAATAATAAATAGAATAACACATTTGCTAGAAATATAAACACATACAGAAATATACTTGATATCTTATGCAGAATCAATTAGATAGCTGTTCCCATGTTCTATAATATGCTGAATTAAGTATCCTATTCACTGTTCCCACACAAATCTTGTTTCCTTTTCATAAAAAGAAATACGTACTTTTGGCTTAAACAAGCTGTACCTCTGCCAATCAAGCTCATATAAATGCCGGAAACATAAATCAAAGTTTTGAGGATCACGCTTGGTAAAGTCTTTGACTGAACTGTTTCCTAAGGTAAGTTATAAAAAGGATTTGTTAAGAACTCTGTTCATGTTAAAAATACAATTAATTTAATGAAATTGGAAAAGATATAGTGGCCTGATGTTATCAGTGCTGTGTTTACAGGCCGGTTACATCAAATTCAATTTCATTTTATATTAATATAATCAGACTCTTAGGTTTGTTACCTTTCCTGAAGATTTATGTTTGTGTTTGCAATACATTATTTGTTATTTGATTGTCATTAATCTAATGTTCTTCTTACAAATCGCTACTAAGACCCAAGACAACACCAGCTGGTGGGTTATTAGTTTAGTTTTAGTTCACTTCAGATGGTTGTCTCTTGTTGGAGAGGCGAAGGCAAATCATTTTGTTGCTGATGACTGAGCAAATTCGGCTCAACAGCTGACTTTGACCCGCTTGATCAAGTGATCAACCGTGGACTAGTCTTGAGCTTATCTTTTTTTCCACCTGCCTTCTATTCTTTACGATGTCATTGTCTTCGTGTGCTAGTTTCTAAATACATATTTCTATAGATTACTAAGCCTTTTATTGATATTTGTTGTTGGAAATATTCAACTTTTGTGCTTGACAATTTTGAAACGTGTCTGCTCACTGAATATGATTAAGAAGGCTAAAGTTCAATATTCAAATATTGCACTAAGGAAACGTTGTAATCATCCTAAGCATACGCTAATCAACTAATCACAAATTTTTAAATAACATGTGAGGAAATATGACATCTCTTATTTAGGGCCTTATTTGTGAAGAGTCGTAACTGGTTACCGATCGCATGCTGGTGTACGTATAATTTTTGCCGAAACCTAAATTGAGCTGAGGCTGGGCTTTCACTTTCAATTGCTTACATACCTTGTACGTACATTTATGCTTCACGCTATCTGTAATTGTAATTACATGATATTACATTTAATTGGAAATTTTGTTTTGTTAAGGTAATATTCGGAACTATGTATGTACACTTCTTCTAGGGCAGGCGGAAGACATGTGTGTCTGGTTTCACATTGTGGTGTTGTCGTCACCGTCATCGTCATCGTCCAAGTGTTTGTCTAGTTCAATGTCGGTAACTCTCGTGCTTGTGTGCAGAGTTCATTTGGCTGCTGCCACCCTGTTTTTTGGGTTTCATTGCTCTTTAGCTCGTTTATTAATGGTTTTCTGCAGTTGCTTTTTATGCGTTAAATTCAATAATTTACCAACAAGTCAAGCGGTAGCAACTGGTCTTTGAAGGTTTTTGGCGTTTAAGTGTTATGGTCAAGGTTGCCCCAGCATCCGTTGCATGTCCAGTTTGGTTAGTTCATTGATTGGTTTCTTGTTGCCTTTGTGCCCGTAACACGCATTTGGTCTTACGCATAAATTGAGTTTTAATGTAGACAAGAATTGACACAAAAAGTGGAAGAGTATACAGAATATCAACTTTTTTTTGCTCTTACATTAGCATATGCGAGACCCATCGAACCCGAATCCAATCATTCTCATGCAAATTATAATATCTTGTCAAGTTCAAAAACATTAAAAGTGTATAAACTACAACAAAAAAGACTTCGAACAAAGGACTGGCAATTTTTGTGTTGACTTTTTTTTGGTTGGTCATGTAAAACATAAATTTAAAAAAAAACTCTAATCGAATAAGTCGTTAGGGGGTATCCACAACAAAAAAAAGCGGCATCGTAAGTTTGTGTCTTGAGTCTTTTGTTTCCGTTCAGCGATGACATTGACTTTGAAATGTAATGAAAACCTCAAAATTTATAAGGAAAATTTGTGGTAGTTTGATATGTAAAACACTTTAGAGTTAGCTCCCAGTTTCCAGTCTTGTGTAACTTTGGTGCACGGAAAAAAATAATATTTTTATACCCTTGCCGAAGGTATATTAAAGTTGTATAAATGTTTGCAATAGAAGGCGTTATCATCGACCATATAAATCTTCAAGACATGTTTAGTAGACAAAATTATTTATCGATTTGCCGATAGATCGGTCGAGCGATAGTCAAGTTTGCGGCGGCAGCGCAACATCAGCGCGGCTTTCTGCTGCTACTGCAGGTTAAGAATATTTTAAAGTCGGGCTTGACCGAATTTCTTCTGTTTGTTTTTATTTTTCGGCTTTGAACTCGATTTATAAAATTTTTGACTTATTTTTGCATTTTCTTGAAATTTGAAAAAAAAAACCTATACTGTGAAATAGCGGAGTGGATATTAAAGAGTCAGTCTCTTAGAAAGGGAGGGGATTGGTGCGATCAGCAGCCCCCTGCCTACGTCCGTGTATAGATTTGTTTGTCTGTCTGTATGAATGGTGAGATCTCAAAAAATAAAAGTTTGACATGTATGGGACACAAACTTCTTCCTGCAGGCAGATCGGCTGACGAATATCCTCTAACTGAACCCTCCCCGAGGGTGTCGGCTGGTCAATGGCAGGCTGCCCATTGAATTTAAAAATCGTACTTACAGGAAAAGAAGTCGTAGATGAACAGAGTATAATATCTAAAAAAAACTAGACTTCATTTTGTAAAAGAAATAATTACATAAATAAGATAACCTGGTCATAGTCTAGTATTTCTGTCTTCCCTCAGAAAATTAAGAAAAAACGTTTGTCAAATAAAAATGAAAACAATCAAATTCTTAATAACGACCTTAATCAGTTAAAATTTAACCACCTCTTTATAAAACCCAAAACCAATTTCAATTTCCCTTTCTTGATTACCATTAGTGTTTCCAAGTTTAATTTTTATTGTTTGATCGTTTATTGTTAAAACGAAAGCGTAAGTTAAAGTTGGGGGTTCTTTGGGGGTAACCAAATAGATGGCAATCTAAATCGTCATTCTCTCGTGCTCGCATATTACCGACTGCAATTTTTCCACACACATCAGATCATTGCTACTATATTAGATGAAGTTCATATCCAATACGGAGATACCCAAATATTTTTAAAGTAAATTATTCGTCAATAGTGTCAACTGCGTTAATGAAATATTTTGCGAGAAGACATTGGTAATTTCGGTTAGAAAGAAATGTTAACACTTTCCTAATTTAAATCGATTCTAAAAAAACACTTAAGGGGGGACATCTAAGTAGCTCAAAAAAAAGTGGATTTTCAGAATTTTTTTTTGGCAAAATGGAAGGGCCAATTGAAAATTTGTAAATGAGGTATTATAGTGTGATACATATACTCGAAATGATTTTCGATTTTTTTACATCAAAAACAAAATGGCGATCGTGTATCATTTCTCCGTAGACCTTTTTTTTCCGTGGCCGGACACATAGCTCAAGCAAATCTTAACCGATCGATCTGAAATTTTGTCAGTAAATCGGAAATACATATGGCTATCGATCCTCGTAGGACCCTATTATTTAAGACCTAATAAACTAGGGAAACCGCTCCTATAACAGTAAAAACAAGTAAGAGTATTGCGGTCGAGTGCCCCGACAGCAAAATACCCAGTAAAAAGTAATGTGGTTGCTATGGCTTTAAATTCCTTTTATTTTAAAATTTCTTTGAATAAATGGGGAGGCGCAATTGCATATCTTCGGTGTTTTTGCTCGGATCTTATTATGGTAGACAGAATAGATAGAAATTGAGCAAAAGTTAATACATATTACGTCACTTTGTTAAAACTTAAAAATTATGGCTCTGACAGTTGTCGCGGTTAGAAGCAGAAGGAGAAGGAATTTGCCAAATTTAATGGGTACAGGGCATAAAAAGATAGAAATTTTTGGGTTAACAATTTACTTAAACCTTGCTTTGGTCTAAGATCTACCCAATTTAATTGAAGTTAGTACTTGTTCATGTAATTGATCTTCGAAATATCGATTAAGATGGTAAAAGTCCGTACAACTTTGACTTAAGTCGATGGCATCTTCAGCTGTTTACATACACAAGATGTCAGAAACATTTAAATGCTTGAATTCGGTGGATCTCTATTAATGCCATCGGAGGTTTTAAGTTCTCTTTAGTTGTACACATTGGTACTAGTTTTTTTTTATACCCTTTGAGAGGGTATTTTAAAATTGTGCAGATGTTTGTAACGCATAACAGGAAGCATCTCCGACCACATAAAGTATATATATTCTTGATCAGCATGCCCAACTGAGTTGACATAGACTTGCCCGTCCGTCCGTCTGTCTGTTTCTATGCTATCTCCTCAATCAGTTTTAAGGCTACCTTAACCAAACTTTGCACGAAGTCTTTTGGTACAAATACGCTGCACATTTGTCGGAACCGGCCGGATCGAATATATATAGCATATAGCTGCCATAGCTAGTTTTAAAAAACTGGCAGGCATATATCATGATTATATACCCTTAAACTTCGGTGGAGCCGAGGTTATCTTCCCTCTATTATTAGTGCTAAATTTCGTCCTGATCTCAAAATCAAGACTAATTTCAGTTCTAAAACTATCCATGAAACTTACCCATAAGTTCAGTAGTAAAATCAATCAAAAAAGTATGAAGAGGGCAGTTATAATATCAGTACCAGCCCTTTTAAATCACAGCCACGATCATATTGTAAAAATGTCCAGTATTTTAGACAAATGCACCAAACGGCAGACATTAATTTTTATAACGTTGGTTTGTAAAACAATCTGCGTAAAGTGTTTTTTAAACATTTAGTGGCATACCGGCAAAAAAAGAGCTCGGCACGCGTCTGGCATGCCAAAAAAGAAATATATACGATAAGCCAGCTGACCTTCGCAATAGCGGAAGCTTAAGTTCGCCTAAATTAGGCATCCACCGAAAAAATCTGTGAATGAATCGCTGAAATTTTTAATGGGGGAAGCAGGTAGATAGGGAGTGGCGTTGTTGAACCACTTAACCAACTAAATGAAGCTTCAGCTTTCTGGGATTGAGCAATTAACGATAGCTGCTGTCGGCGGCAAATGTCAGGCAGTCACTGGAAGGCAGTTTGGTGCGTCTTTTCGGACCTACCGTGCAATTGTAGACTTCTGTTTAGTGTTTTTTTTTCTGGTGCGAGGTGCTTTGTTGTAATGACTCTGACTGTGGCTAGTGTATGAGTAGAATGACGAGGCTAAAAATGCATCAAGTGGCCAAGTGAAGTGAAGTTTGGAATGCCTTTTGCCTGGTAGTCAACGTTGGGCGCAGCAGCCACTTGAGGCATTTTGGGGCCATTTAATTGCACAATAATTTGCACACTCAGAGCCCATATGGGCCAAGAAGCAGCTTGTTGTTGTTGTTAAACATATTCATTTGCATTTGCTGATTAACAAATATGTCTTTCTAATTATTAACTGCATACACTTTATTGTAATTGTGTTTGGATAATTAGTCGCTTGAATTTGGACTTTCGATGGCAAATCCTAGAACTCGCCCCTAAAACCAGGCAATATCACAACAACAAGCCTAAAAAAGCGGTCGCAACGCGAAACTCACCTGAACACCTCAACTGACGATCGTTCACGGCTTCGGCATCTGTCGGACAGCATCGAGGCCACCTCCGAGTCGTGTTGGTTAAATTTTTATATCTGTATCTGTGTCTGCGGCTGCGCATAGAAGACGACTTGTAGGGTACGGATATCGCTTAGTCTGTTGTCGGTGCTGCAACAGCAAAGTTATCGCTGGGAATTCGTCAACTGTGGCGCTGATTGTCGCGTCAACGTGTTCTTATCACCAATTCTCGCGTTGATCCACCGTGAATCGTGTTGTCCCAAGGATATTTTACAGAAATAATTCTTTGATTTAGTGTTTCGTTCTTTGGGATTCGTGTGCGCAATTGTGTCGTGTGCCGAGTGCTGTTGTTGTTGTGCCCAGTCAAAGTTCCTGTAATCAAAACCGAAAGGCAAGTGCCAAAGAACGTTATCTCAAACAATGGGGAATTGTGCACAGATTTATGCTAAATTATGCGCCAACATTTCATATTTTTTCCACACCTGCTAACTATTTGAGACACTTTTTTGGGGTCATTGCGAAACAAAAACCAAAGCCAAAACGGAGATACGGACGAGTTCGAGCAGTGCCGCCAAAGAGAAATACAAACTAAATATTGTATAAATAAATAACATGACGATGGTCAAAGAAATATCATAAAACAACAAAAGCCAGCTTACAACACCATATGTAATGCTTCGGGCTGACGAGCGCATCATCTGCACTGCAGGCCAAGTCAATCACTAATTTGCTTGATATGTAAATCACTCGATCGATTGATCAATTTGTGGCAAATGAAGACTGGGTGTGACTTAAGGTGTAAAATGGAACTCGGTGTTTGTTATTACTTCATTTCCGCTTAGCCCTGAACTTTGGCGTTTTACTCTCAATGAAATTGAAAAAAGTGCTAAATGGACAAATGGACTGGAAAATGGAGTATCACGATATCGGTTATCCTCGGAGATGTCTCCAAATGAAGTGAAGCATTCTATCATAGTACAATCTGAACGCTACAATTGGTAGGGTAATTTCGTTTTCTCTGTTAGTTAGATCGATAAATAGTTTTTTGACTTAGGAGAAATCAGTATAAGAAATTCAGGTTGACGGGTGAGAAACCATATTGTGCAGCAAGCCTGAGACTGAGTTAAATCTAATCCAGCTGCTCTCCATCCAAAAAATGTATGTTCGAAATTAAAAAAAAATCATTTTATTTCTAGATGCCACATTTTGTGAGGTGATGATTCTTTTAATGAATTTGTGCCACTTTGCAGATGTTTGTGCCGTCATCTAGTGGAGTCGGATCGTGCACTGAACAGTTGTAGTCGATGCTAACTAATTATAGTCCATAATGTAGAAAGAATTTAAGTTTGTAAATAAAAAAACACAGTTTTATATCATTTCCAAAAAAAACCTTAAATTTTTTTTTCAATTGGTTACTGAAAGTTTCATTTGAAAATCTCTTTTTAATTAATGTAATTCCAATAAGAGAATATTTTCTACTTACGGTATATCTCCCACAATTTTGTATTTGAATGGTTTGTTGCTTAAATAAGGAAATCTGCACAATTTATCGATCTATTATGTTACGAAAGTTTATACTTTGAGATTGTTTTTTCCGCCCAAAACCATAGAGCTAGAAAGCTAGAGACTCCCGTGAATCAAAATGGAAATCTTATCTTATCTCATATTCTTGACCAGTATGAAAGGTCAAGTAAATTTTTTCATGTTTTATTTGTTGGCAACTGCCTTCGATTCGGCGAGCTTACATCTTAAAATGGAGTTGACATTGCCCACATGCTGGCATACTAGATTATCGTGTCATAACTCGTGGAAGAGTGAAAATCATACAGACATTATACGATTTAAGATTTAAGAATACCCTTAATATTAGGTATTTCACATGAACTGAAAACTTGCTTTGTTATTTGTAAGTTTATTTATATTTATCAACTCGCTCCAATTATTGTATAATCTAGTGTGATATCCGTAAGCAGAAGTCATAGTACGGCAGAATTTCTCACCTTTATTTTGAACCTGAATTTTGCCCTTCAGTCAAAACTTGTTGACTTCACGCATGCGCGCCAAATTTATTTATTTATGATTTTTTTATTGTTGTTTTCTGGTCGCAAACACAAATTATCTTCATATCACAATGTGGGTCCGCGCAAAGATTTTGAGCTGCACATCCGTTCGCACGTTGTTGGGCTATACCGCAAATGTTGAGGGCGACATTACTTCATGCTTATGGCCTCTAGTGACATTTCTTGCCATGGCAAATTGGACTATAATTTGGTTTTTTTTCCATATTTTGTGAGTCCAATTGGGGTCACATGCGTGACCGGTCGCACCTTCCATATCCATTTCCCAATCTTTTCTCTGTGGGCGAGCGAATTCTCAAGTTAGTTGTTTGACTAACAAGCCGAAAAAAATTTCGATATTAATGGCAAGGCAAATAGGTTTCAATGATGACAATTGCAAATATTGGAGGCCAGAAGTTTTGGTCGGCCATTGGATGCATGTAAGTATGATTTTACGTATGTATATGTGAATGACTTGGTTAATCTTTGCACCCTTGGTATTCAGCAAATGATTTTGTCAAGATGAATTCAAATGCAAATATAATAAACAATGATCAAGATAATGATAATTATTCGCCAAATGAGTTAGAATCGAATAGAAAGCCGTTAATTAAGGTGGTAGTTTTCCCCAGCCCTGCCTTCAGTTGCTATTAACAATGAGAGAATCTTCATGGCTAAAAGGAAACTCTTTCCACATTTTGCCATAACTATTGATTGATGAGCTTGTTTACTGAATGACTTAATTTGTGACATGCGCATTTATTGACTATTTACTTGTAATTTATTCAAGATTCGCCACAAGCCAATATTAAACAAAAGACTCAAACAACGAACTTTGAACTTGCAGTTAACGATATTTACATGCAATTGCTTATTTATAAAGACCAAAAGCATCCACACGAAATGCAGGCAATTTGTATGCAAAACTTTAAAACTGCAAAATTTTTAAAATAATTTATATATACAATTTAAGTTCGAGTTTGAGGGCGTTGAATGGAGGTGAATTCCAGTTGATCGGTTTCAGTAGTTCCCCCGCCAAGTAATTGACTCCATTAATATTTATACACAGTTGTGGCAATAATTGACCTCTGGAATGCCGGGAGCTAAACAAATACTTATACGCTGGAAATTTCTACCCGCCTGGCGGAAGTCTGCCCAAGTTAGTCACACAAACTTAGCCAAGTCTCACACCAAGGTTGAAGCCAAACTGTTAAGGCCATAACAATCAAATCTGCATACGAAAATTATAAGCGTATTATGCGCCTAGTGGGCAGTTGATATGGCTTTAAGCGATGTTGTAAACCTAATCCAAGTGTTTATCTATGCGAGCGAAGGAGAGAATGCACGAGTTAATTTCGTTTCCTATAACAACGTACGACCTTGGTAGCGAGACTTTTATGCGTTGCCATTGATTGCCATTGCTTCGGGTCCACTCAATCGATTGATCAGACATGATTTCTTTGTCTTTTTGTTCGCGTGCACATGCGCAGAACACCCGATTATAACATTCCGCGCCAATTATGTTGATGTTCAGCCTTTGCCTGAGGTCTCTTATCAAACTTGAGTCTGTCACACGCCCATGTGCTTCCACGTCCAAAAATGGTGGCCTCCTTGGAGATAGAACAAAAAACGTGCTGCTCTTTTGTGCTGCGATGACAGAGACGCGTGTCTAGAATATAACGCCCGATTGATTATCGCGTAATAGTCTGGTATTGGTATGTGACGTCAATCTGTGTTTTCTACATTTACTTTACCATTGACACGCACTTTAAATTCCAATCGGTAATTGAAAATTTAATTATTTAAAGCATATCGTAAAACAAGAATCGGGAAAGCTTCCAAAATCAGTGGAATCCAATTAGGGTTAACAGTATTAGTTTATCACTCAAAAGCCGGCTGCTGTCGTTACAATATTCTATGCCTAACTGTTGCGTTACATAAGCGTTTCTCGGCGACTTTATGGGCTAATTTAAATGTAACACATAAAGCGTCGCTGTCATGTCGAAGCATTTTCCTGGCCAAACGAAAAGTTGTATGCTTTGTACAAGCGACCCTTGACGAGTGTGTTGTTGTTGTTATGGCTGCTAAATCATTTCTCTCTTCCAAAAACAAGTGTTAATTGTTAAGTTTGTTTCGAGAACAAACAAATACGCCAACGAAAACGTTTTAAAATGAGAGCGCAGGTGCTTTTATTCCTGCGTTGGTTTTGTTTAGTGTGCTAGCTTTGCCCCATGCATGACACGTGAGAGTGATTAAGCACTTCCACAGGCGGACTAGAAGTTGAGGCTTAGGCAGTCAAAATTTGTAGCATCAAGCTATAAATTCGGGCAAACTACTTATATTTCTTAGGGCCGATTTCTCTTCTTCCAGATAGCTGCTATGTGTCAGATAAGCTCATAATTTACTCTGCTATTTGAAAGTTTACCTGACATATAGCTCTATGTTGGAGATGATCGGCCATTAGAGTAGGTTTTGTAAAATTTTGATAGCTAATCATTTATAAATCTTTAATCTCACTGACACAAATTTGCTAAAAGTATATAGTATAAAATGTGTCTATAATCTACAGAGCATTTTATTGTCTCAAGCCTATAGTTTAAAAGTGCGAAAGTTCAGTGCCTTACGTTCAGTTCAATACGCCCATTTTTTGGTTCAATTCTCATGATAGTTGTGTCAGATGACAATCGGAAAATTCTGATGACATTCCACAAAGTTTTTAATGACATGCTTACTACGTATTAGTTAGAAAATACATACAGCGTTTGTCCGGAAAGTAATAGGACTGATTTTCTTCCGTCACAACTGTACTTCGGAGCGTGCGCGCTCCGACTGAATTCGGTAGAGGGCGTTCCTAGCTAACGAACGAGCGGGTGGTCAGTTGTCCCGAGCACCTGGAAAGTCAGGACTGGGATTTTCGAGTGACTTCTTGCGGACAGCTACCTGACCAAGGTCGGCATCCCAACGCTTCCGCAACCGCCCTACAGCCCAGGTGTGGCCCCCTGGACATTTTTTTTCCTCACCTGAAAAGGCCGATGAAAGGCAAGCATTTTGAGACGACAGAGGGGATCCAAGCAGAATGCACCGCGGCTCTCAAGGCTTTTCCGGAGAATGCCTTCCTTGACGCCTTCAATGCTTGGAAATATCTCTGGCAGCGCTGCATCGACACAGAAGGAGCCTAGTTTGAAAGTTTTTAAAGAATTGTAAGGATTGGCTCTATAATTGAATTGAAAAGTGATTTTTAAGCTCTTGTTCCGGATGAAGTTTCGATGGTCTACTCTTAACATTTTATAAATTAGGTTTCCAACTTCTCAGAAAGGCTTCTGATAACCTACAAGTTTATTTGCTGGTTTACTTTCTTTGCTTTCTTAAATATATATATTTTTTTTTAAAGTTCGTTCCTTCAACAAAAAAAAAATAGTCGTCTTTAATTGAATTTCGTTAAGCGTATGATCATAAAGTCCAAGCTGATTTGCATGTGAACACGTTGAATATATTTTGGGAATTAATAGGTAGACAAATAAATATGCAAAACTTACAGAAAATTCTGTGGATATTTGCCTAGGTATGTACATATGAGCGTGTGTGTTTGTCTGTGACAAAGCGAAAGGCAATGGGATGTGGCCTTTGGGTGGAACTGGAATCGTCCATATTCTAACTAGTTATTTATGACTGCTAAGTGGTCACAAGAGTGTTTAGCCCTCAAGCTTAGGAATTGAGTTGAGAATTGAAGATTCTCCAAGATTGTGACAAACCGGTAAATGATTTGGCCATGGTTATGCAATCATTTTTTGTGTGCTTGTGGAGAGAGTACAACTAAGTTTCATTAACAGGTTAGCGGAGCATACCGAGCAGAATTGAACAGCAAGTTAAGAAAAAGATGTTTATTAAATAATATTTATATTTTCATGGCAATATAACTTGTTTTCTCGTTGATAGTGGTATAAGCAACACATACATGAACATACGGATATATACTATAAATCATTATATTTTAAGCATTAACGCTATAAACGTATGTACAAACTTCACTTTTATTAATGCAAAAATGTGCTTTAAAATCCATGTTGTTAACATTTTGGTATTATTAAAATCCAAGGTCTTTCTTGGCCAAATGCCCAAAGCTATGATCCATAGCGATAACCATGGTATCCAGTTCAAGTCGCAAGCTAGCAAATTATATACAAATGTAATTATAATAATAATAATAATTATTAAGGAAGACTTTAGAATGTATTCAGAGACCAAAAACAATTTAACTAAATGTAAGTACAAGTTATTTAAAGAATTTAAAATTTACAAAATCAAGTTGTGTAAATGTATGTAACAGGCAGAAGGAAACATTTCCTACCCTATAAAGTTTATATATTCTTGATCAGTTTGAACACACAGTTCTCAGAGATGGTAAGAGATAGAGGTTTGACATGGGACATATTCTTGCAGGCAGATGAAATTTATTCTCAATTTTCGCCGCGCCTCTCCCCTCCCCCCGCGATTTGTAAATACGTTTTGACTTTCTCAGTTATGTTGTTAGTAATAAAGATAATTTATTGATTGCTGAAGAAATGATAATAATCGGATGAACTGTACTAAAGTTTAGACCAAATAAAAGCGCAGCTTCCTAATGGTGGGGCGGTTCCAGTTGCAGTTCACCCAGCTCCAATCACAGATACAGTTCATCAATCTGGTTCACACATCACTAACAACCATCGATGTACGCCTTTTTATATCTTACACACTTATCTCTCCGCCTTTCAGTGGAACGTACGAGCAAAATAAATCTAATATTACGGATGAGCGAACTACTTTATGAAGCTCACCAAGACGCCTTTAAAATCGTCAAATATTCCCATTTTTTTATGTCTTGACAATTTTGTTTGATAATTAAATCGTTGAAAATAAAGAAAATTTATGTTCATTTCAGTATAGTATGAAGGGCACCTAACTCAGGCATTCTTTGTTTAGTAAAGCAAACCGGCCAAAACATTTTTCCATGCTTTGAAATACTCTTCAAGCGCTATGTACGACTATGTTTACGTGAAGGATTTATTGCTTAGATTAAGATTAGATCGCCACAAATAAGCAAAAATATGCGTACAAATGAAACGAACGCAACTCAGAAAGTGGCCATATGTTATTAAATTCATTTTATAGTTTATATTGATGGGATTTGGGAAAGATGATAACTTGAATAGTATAGAAATTTTTATGCATAAAACGTAAAGATCCATTTTTTTTGTGTTGAGGAAATTTGAAACACATAATATCCAACAGAATCCCCTTAGGAAACCAATTTTTTGCTGATAAATCGAACCAAACTAACGACGAAATCAAGAAATAATATTCAATGTCCGATTAAAAAAATATTTGATAATGATATATTGATTTTTTTAACACAAAAATAGCGACGTATCGATTTATCAATATTATTTCTGGCATCCTTAGTTCATATACCCTTGCTGTCTGCCCTTTTGTAATATGGCAGCTATTCCATATATATACATTTGATTTTGTTGAAGCTCCCCAAAAATTGTGGAAATACAGATAATATACATAACTGGAAAGCTCAAAACCCTAAAATTATTTTTTTCATATATGGCAGGTAAACTATGTAGTTGCCCCATATTAAACAAACTTTGTGGAACAGTGACGTAGATTGACTTAATTTTTAAGAAATCATTAAAAAAAATATAAAACCTCTTAATAGTCTAGTGTTCCTGCCTTCTTTCAGAGAATTATAAATAAAATTTCGACGATAAATATAGAGTGTCAAATATGAAGAGTTTTCATAACCTATACTAGGCCTTGAATTCTTGCGTTTTTTTAGCTTATTATACAGCTTATTATACTAAAAGACTTCGTGCAAAGTTTGGTTTCGATAGCTTTAAGACTCAAGGAAGAGATATCATAGAAACAGACGGACATGGTTATATCAACTCAGCTCGTCATCGGATGCTTCCTTCTATGCGTTTCAAACATCTGGACAATTTTAATAAACCCTCTGCACACACACACACACACAAGAATTTAAAAAATAGAGGAAAGCTAACTTCGGTTATACCGAAGTTTATATACCCTTGGAGCATGATACATGGCTATACGATATATTCATCAACAAAGTTTTTCTCACTAAAGTAACATTCTGGACCGATTGTTCCTATGTCAGCTTTATGCTATAGTCATCCGATTTGAATCAAACTTGACAGAATTGTGTGATAGTATATAATATTAATCTGTACGAAGTTTAGGAGCTTAAGCATTGTAAACAATATAGTTTTTCTCACTAGGAATTTTTTTTAGATCTATTTTTTGTATAGCAGCTACACTATATAGTTGTCCGATTTTGATAAGTCTCTGTAAAATTATGTGAAATCATAGAAAACTCATAAATCCGTGGGTTGGGAGCGATAGCATTGACAACAAAAAAGTTTTTCTCACTTAAACTAGTTTTTCGATCGTTCCTATGGCAGCTATATGCTATAATCATCCGATTTCAATCAAACTTGACAGAATTGTGTGGTAGTATATAATATTGATCTGTACAAAGTTTGGGAGCGATAGCATTGAAAACAAAACAGTTTTTCTCACTAAATCTACTTTTCAACCGATCGTCCCTATGGCAGCTATACGCTATAGACATCCGATCCGGCCGGTTCCGACAAATGTGCAGCGTATTTGTACCAAAAGACTTTGTGCAAAGTTTGGTTAAGATAGCTTTAAAACTGACGGAGGAGATAGCATGGAAACAGACGGACAGACGGACGGACAGACGGACATGGCTATATCAACTCAGCTCGTCATGCTGATCAAGAATATATATACTTTATGTGGACGGAGATGCTTCCTTCTGTGCGTTACAAACATCCGGACAATTTCAATATACTCTCTCCAAGGGTATAAAAACTTAATCATACACTTAAAATTCACAAAGCCAAAATAATAGCCTCTGACGTATAGGTGTTCATACAAAGAGGCGTTCTGACGGACAAGGCTATATCGACTAGGCTGTTTATGCTCATCAGAATATACATACTTTTATTTTATTACCGGAAATGTTTTCTTCTGTCAATTAACAAGATTTGCACTACTTTAGTAAAATTTTTTTACTCTACGCCGTATTCGCGATAAAAGGCTTCTTATTTACACTACGCTCTGTTACCAATTACGCGGCGAATTTTTCGCGTTGACGTCTGGAAAGAACGATGCGAGTTAAATTGAGTAAGAAGAAGAACCAACCGCATTGCTGATGGGCAGGGTTTGAAGCATATAGAAATACTGATCTTTTCGGACACTAATTTTAGGAAATGTCGATGCTTATTCTGCCAGGGAACTCTTCCATCTTTGGAAACAACATAGTGTCTAAGCGAGTTTCGCTCAAATTTTGCATCGTCCATAGGCCCTGATCATCAGAATGGTTACTGATCACAGGCATTCACAATTGTCCGTTATGGTTGCCTCCAATATCTCTACACATCGTCGAGATATTATCAATCTTTTTAATCTTAGAGTAGAGCTTGGCATGAGCTGGAAAACTCAATCTCAACTTCCTGGATATTCTGCACAATTCAAACTTTTAAAGATTGGCTTATGCCTTTCGAACTTATATCATTCCAAATGTGCTTACTTCAATTCCTTTCGAGATCACATGTCCATAAATTGAAGAAAGAGAGCGAAAAAATACAAGCAGCCTTTTAGATATGCTGCAACATCCGACATGCCATTCCATTCGTTTTCAGTGCGCCCACCCAAAAATTGTATACGTTTTTGTTTTTCAGAAGTCTTAAATAAACCAAAATTAGTGTGGTCTTTGAAGTGTATAAGGATTGCATGTGGCAATCAATATTACATATCGAGCTTAAATTAATTTCGAGCATGTTTAACATGATCGAGCTTTGGGATCAAATTGTGCCCTAATTTTTTGCTTAATTCAATCTTTTATAAGATTTCCCCGGAATAAATGTAGTATTTCTTAGTCTTAAAAAAGTCGGATCAACTCAATTTTTTTTCTGATCTGGTCAAGCATTTTCGGGAATACGTTGTTTTCATTACCGCTTGGGATTGATTAGATCCCATATGGATTGAAATTTTTTTTTTATGAGTGTATAGTCCGAGAGGTCGAGATCATTGGATAAGACATCTTTCCGAGTTTTGTGCTTGAAAATAAAGAATCTAGGATTAAAGTTTGTAAGCTACGATGAGAGCGCAATGTTAAGAGGGAGGAAAGAGGTGTGAAAGAGGGGGAAAAAGGGTGAAAGAGGGTGAGAGGGGAAGAGGGGAGAGGCAGCGTGTGTTTGTTGTAATATCAATTGCGTCGTGGAATTAGAAAATAAAACGGGCCGGGTTGCGCGGGGTGTAAGTGCTATGAGGCTGTCCACCGCTGGACTTAACAGTGGCTAACCAGTGACTAAACACTGTCTAAACAGTGACTAAAACGTGACAAAATGTTGAGAAAACATTGATTTACAGTGACTAAACAGTAGGGCACCGGGGGGGAACAGTGGGGAGAAAGAGGGTTTTACCTATTTCTATTTTTTGCCTTTTAAAGATTCAGATGATTATTTCTCCTTTGCGACTGTTGTTGTTTTCATTTATCTATAAAGCAGCACAATAAACAAGACTTACAGAAAACGAGAAGGCCAAACTAACTTCGTCTTTGCCGATGATTTTATACCCTTGCAAATGTTTTAATACATCAGAGTTTAAGAACGCCAGCTTTAAAACAAACAATTTTTCTAAATAAAACCCACTTTTCGACCGATAGTTCCTATGACTGCTATAAGATATAGTCATCCGATCTGGTCGGTTCCGACATATTAGCAGTGTGCAGTAAAAAGAAGACTCTGTGCAAAATTCAGCTCGATAGCTTTAAAACTGAGAGACTAGTTCGCGTAGAAACAGACAGACAGACGGACAGACAGACGGAAGGACAAAGCTAAATCGACTCAGCTCGTCACCCTGATCAAGCATATATATATAGTTTATAGGGTCGGAAATGAATATTTCTATGCGTTGCAAACTTCTGGGCAAAATTATAATTCCCTTTGCAAGGGTATAAAAAGAAAGATCACAGCAGCAACACTGAGGAAAAAATGCTCTGAAATTTTAATTTAATATATATTGATTTAGCGTTAAATATGAAAATCGTAAATATAAAGTGTGTGCAGGAGACCCATTGAGGCCACCATTAGTTGGGCTCTGAAAAACAACGATTTATACTAAATTGTATTTAAAAATGTTTACTTACTCTGCTGGGATTCTAAATCGGGGCCCTTGGTCTAAAACACAATTGGAATGCCGCTCTCTGCCGGTTGTGCTATAGCACGTGCTCGTGGCAAAGCGTCTAAAATACTACTTGTATTGAATTTAATCTACCATCTCAAGTTCGAATTACCCAGAAAGTTCTTATATAACGCGCAAAGGAAATTTAGTGATTAAATAGGATTATGGTTAAATAAAAGATCAAAATTAGTTGATTTTTATACCAAAATGGCATCGAAAAATTAAATATGATTGTATTCGTTTTTACTATGCAATTTTTCCCTGAGTGAAGTCTTGTTATTGGTATTTCAACTATTATTAAGTTTTCTTCTTGTGAAAGATTGCCATTGCTGCTTTCAGCTGCTACTGCAGGTACAGAGTATATTACAGTCGGGCTTGATCGACTTTCTTACTTTTACAAACTGTTTTTTTGAAGCCTCCACTGACCCTAAATTATTTTCGATTGTTTGTTCGGAACATGTCAAATGTACTCCTTTTTATATCCGTTACTCGTCCATAATTTCTGAAATTTTCATGAAGATTGGATAATCAGTTGCTGATATATTGCTACTCGGATTTTTGTTAAGGGCCACAACTTTGTCGTATATTAGAGGTCAGCATGCGCTGTCTGCTAACATCATGTTAATAAGTTAACATTAATGTTAGTGCTCTATTAATTAACATATGGAAAGACTATTAAACATTTCTTTCCCCAAGCAACGAGTATATCGAAGGAGGGCATGACCAACTTTAATTTAAGAGTTTACTCACTATGACCGAATTGTACTACAATTCTTAAGCCAACAAGGCTAAAGATTTCATTCATAAAGTTTCGTTTAGCTATCGTCAGTATTACACAAATTTTGTTTTGCACTTCGGACCAGTGTGTGCTGGGTTAACGCCTTACACAAATCCACACTTAACCAAAAGTACTTCTCGCCAAATGTATGCAAATGACCTGGCTGTAATTCTATTTAGTAATCATCACAGTTTTGGGCTTACAACTTGCCTGCATAATAAGTGAATAATGACGTTCATTTTGAGGTGAAATCAGAAGTCGGAAAATTGCAAGTGCTTTACGCTACATAATTAATAAGGCAAAGTGGAAGTTCTCATACTTGAATCTGCGAGTGTTTGATCTAAGCCAAGTGCGGCAGCGGGTTAAATTGCCAAACAATCTAGGGGTTAATGATGGCGGGCAGTCCAATCTTTGATTGCCTAACAGTGGATTTTTTCACATATTGTGGTTGCTTGTGCAAGCTAA
Source organism: Lordiphosa stackelbergi (assembly GCA_018904235.1). Lineage (NCBI taxonomy): Eukaryota > Metazoa > Arthropoda > Insecta > Diptera > Drosophilidae > Lordiphosa > Lordiphosa stackelbergi. The sequence goes on from JAEIFU010000521.1 coordinate 55,854, forward strand.
CCGAGCAATTTGCAACGCATGGCGCTTTGATAAAGAAGTTGATTACAGCAAATGCAATTATGTGGTAACCGAGTTAGTACACTCACAAAAAATTGTCATCCCAATTTTAGCTATATCCATCTTTAAAGCAGGAAAAATAATTGAGAATTTTGATCCTAAATTCTGAAGGTATCGAACTTAGTCACATTTCAAGTTGGTTTGTGCTTAATTTTAGTTCGTTTTTCCCAGTGTATGAGCTGCCAAGCAGAAATAGCTTAGTCACAGTTGCAGGACTTTGGTTTTCCAATATGAAGCGATTTTAGCTGCGGCCAGAACTGGTTCCTGTTCCCCTCAAACAATACCTAGCCAATTAAAGATTCATTCGCCCGTCCTTGGGACACGATCCTGCCTCCTTTGCTTTGGGGTATTTCCAAAGGTTGCGCAAAAAACTAGCTAGAGTGAAAGAGAACCGTCGATAAACGTCAGCCAATTGGGCCAAAAAACCAGTTCTCTTCGCGTAAACAACAATGTGTGTCCCTTGGTCCGCCTCGACGACCACTTGACCATAAATGTAAATCATAATTTACGAAAAAAGTATCAAAAGTGAGCAACTGCAATTCGCTGATGCCTCAACTTTGTACAACTGAGCTCTGGAGAGGCGATCGATTAAAAATTGATTTGTCTTGGGGTTTTTTTGCTAGTTCAACAAAAACTGACGCGTCGTCGTCGGGTTAATGGCATCAGAACGTGGCTGCGTTTTGCCCAAATTACATGGTAATATGGATAATAATTTAACAACTCGCACTGTAGCCACAGCAGATATTGCACAACCCAGTCAAAGCAATGCGAGATTTCGCCTTGGCAAGCGCCGTTTTATGTGCACTTCTGATTAGTGGGAATTATATGAAGTGTAGATCAAATAAAGATCGACTGCGCCGCCTTCTATTGCTGGTGTGTCCAAGGGCGACATAGGTGCTAACAATAATGCTTGCAATTAAGCCATAAACCGATATTCATTTTAACGATTCATCTATTTGCAGTTGGCAAAATGTCGGTCAGACTAAACGAGACGCAAACCATTGTTGACCGAATGGTCAACTTTTTTGTGGAGCATGAGGACCTGCGCACAAAGGTGAGTAAGCCCTTGTTAGAGAGAAGGAAAGAGAGAGAGAGAAAGATGCTGATTACCTTTCCAACCCCCTGCAGAGTTGGTTCCTATCGAATGCCCCCGGTCCGCTGTTCATGATTCTGGGTGCCTATCTCTATTTCTGTCTTTATGCCGGACCACGGTATATGCGAGATCGGAAACCCTTTGAATTAAAAAACACGCTGCTGATCTACAATGCTGTCCAAGTGCTCTTCAGTTGGGTGCTCTTCTATGAAGGCTACAAGGGCGGCTGGGGTGGCCATTACAATTTCAAGTGCCAGCCGGTGCCCTATACTACAGATGCCGTATCCATGAGGGTAGGTTAACATCTGTAGTTTCGGTTTCAAATCGTTATGCTTTTTCCATTTTAGATGGCCCGCGCTGTTTGGTTGTACTACATAGCCAAGATCACCGAGCTGCTGGACACTGTGTTCTTTGTTTTACGCAAGAAGCAGCGCCAGATCTCGTTCCTGCATCTTTACCACCACACCTTGATGCCCGTGTGCGCCTTCATTGGAGTCAAATACTTTGCCGGCGGACATGCCACCCTGTTGGGCTTCATTAACTCTTTCATTCACATCATCATGTATGCCTATTACCTGCTCTCGGCCATGGGTCCCACAGTGCAAAAGTATTTGTGGTGGAAGAAGTACATCACCATTCTGCAGATTGTAAGTGTGGACTGCTAATGTAGGGGAAGAATGCAACTTACTTAAGTTTCCATTTTCACATTCAACAGGTTCAATTCTTGATCATCTTCGTGCACACGCTGCAGATTCAGTTCCAGCCAAACTGCAATTTCCCCAAATCCATTTCGGCCCTATTGACCTTCAATGCCGGCCTCTTCACCTACATGTTCAGCTCGTTCTATGTGCACAACTATAAGAAGGAAGCCAAACAGGCGGCGGAGGCAGCCGCTGCCCAGGCCAAATTGGCAGCAGCTAAACAGGAATAAGCCAGGAGAGAGAGATAGAATCACTTTCAAGCAAGAATTGTTAACTAGGTGCATCGCTAATCCAATATTAAGAGTCCTGCCCGTCCCTACACTTGCACTGTGAATATAGCCCACGACCTACTCCCTCTCCCTTCCAACCCACTCCCCATCCCATCCCTTTACACATTTTCTAGTTCTGTAAGCTCGTTTCGTAGTATTTCGTTTAGGTGAGGAAAGCGGCCCATTTTTTTCTTGGAACAGTCGCCATTGCGCACTTGCTGTATTGGAAGAGTGTAATAGAACCAAATATTATATAGTTTAGTTGGTAGTTTTTATTTTATTGACCTTGGCATGCACTGAAAATCAAAAGCAAAGACGGTGAACAGCAAATGGCAGAGACTCGAAACTTTTGTTAGTTTTGTTATTTGGGTTTGCCATTGTGCAATATTATGAACAATTAATAGGTATATTCTTTGTAAACAAAATAAACAGCAACAATTTGTATGTACAAAATGAAAAAGTGAAGTTTTATTGGGGTTCTCCCAAAATCCTAGAGGTAAGAGAATTTATTTTTTACCTAAGGTAAGGTAAGCTGAATTATTTATCAAAGAATCAGTCATTTCTAAAATAGCATAACGTGTGCTCTCCCACAATAAATCATGTTTAAGTCCCAGAAGTAGGACTTTGAAATAAACCAAAAATCTCGTGTTTTTATTGGAACTTTTAATAAGTCAAGATCAGGTGGCCAAAACCAACACATTGTGTAAGAAATTTATTTCATATCTTGAGCTCGCCAAGCCCAAAATATTTATTTTCAAAATGATCTGAGCGCCACCACATTGGATCTTCTACATCAGGCCGAATTTTTATGGGATAGGTCAAAATACTTTTAATCAACGGTTCATGGTCCGGGTTGTCAGACGCAAAAAACCCGAACCGAACCAGTTCTAAGGGGTTCGGCTCCGAACCAGTTTGCAGCCTTCGTTTCAGCACAATTTTGCAGAGTTTGATGAAAATCAGATGATAATTTTTTATGGCTTCCATATAACAAACTGGTCAAATTATTTTATGTCTCGGCCCCCTCCCCTCCCCTAAGCGACTCTTTGGGGCCTCTGACGTTGGCGGCAGTATCAGTTTCAACATTTTACTTTTCACTGCTTCGACTTATTTCGACTGATCCCTCTTTATTCTGCTTTTGAAAAAACGGACGGAAACAAACAAAAGCCCCTCCTAGACCCGAAATTCCTCCTCCTCATTCTTCTAACCGCGAAAACTGCGAGCCACAATTTTTAAGTTGAACCTAGTGACTTAAATATATTCAGTAAGGCCCAAAAGCTGTCTATTCTGTATACCACTATAAGATCCGAGCAAAAATACCGAGATATGCAGTGCGCCTCCCCATTTATTCAAATAAATTTTAAAATAAAAGAGTTCAAATCTATAGGAACCACATTACTTGGAATAGGGTATTTTGCTGTCGGGTCACTCGACCGCAACACTCTTACTTGTTAATTTTGATTTTGATTCTGCACTTGTTCAGCGACGTAAGTCGCAGCAGCAGCATGTGTTCGCTTCTGCAAACCGACGGTGGCGCTGTCGTCACGAAATTTTCGCGGAATTTTAAACACCACCAAAATGTTACGCAACGCAACAACAACATTTGTTTGAAGTGTATAAAAATTTGAGTAGATAATAAAATACGGGAGATGGCAGATAGCCGTTAGCCTACCAAATGTGACTCGATTCTTTCCTGGTTTCCAGATTACCGTATTCCATAAGGAAGCTACCTACAAGGTAGGTAGTAAGAGAGCGCCAATCGCTTCCGTTCAACAGTGCGTGCGATTCCTGGCGCGACAGGATTGATTTTCCTCTAACTACTAATTCTAGCTTCTGCTTCGAAACTGCCTCTCTCTCTGTTGTCAATACTTCGTAGAAGTTGACCTTGCCCAACGCCTTATGTGTTGTAATCTCTCAGATTGCATTCTATATTGAATTCCAGTGCCATGGATTCCCAAGTGAGGATAAACTGTGTTTTGGTCTCTAGCAGATAAGATGTACCATCGCTTGGAAGACTAGTGGGCGGCATTCGCATGGTCTTGGTAACATAGTCGAAATGTATACATCAGCTCAGGAAATGTTTCCGTATCGAATAGTTCAGTACCTGCCTTTCCATAATGATCTATTTGACTCGTTCGATATAAAACAACTCAACGGTTCAAGCTCCAAACGATTTAATCTACGAAATGTTTACTCAGAAATGTCTGACGTAGAACCCTACGCAGGTTCGGAATAACTCTCAAGCGGCCGCGCCCGTTTTTCGCCCTGTTCGGGAGGGAGCCACACCGCGACGCTATTAGATCGCGAAAAAAAGAGGATAAAAATATTAATAATAAAAAACGTCAATGCCAATCAAGTGGAATATTATTCCAGGATTAATGCACAAGCGCAATTCGCTGCTAAGGGGTCTCCATGGTAATAAAGAGCTTAAGAAACAGGTTTTAAGGCCACAAATGACCACTCATAGCTTCATAACCATTAAGGGCGTAGCCAAGGGGGGTAAGTTGTGGATATTGTCCATAACTTTTCTAAAACAAGACACGCACAACACAACAAAGGAGGCTGGTTGACAGTATAACGCTATTTCATGAATACCAATTCAATCTTCAGCTGTCTGCGCCTGTCCTTAGTGTGTTGGAAAAAAATACCTCATGCCAGAATTGCTATGAACGCTTTGGAATCCCAAAGGCAAGCTCATAGCAAAATCCGACATCAGCAGCAAATGCCAAAAACACTGAAGCTTTGTGTGTGAATGCATCCCGAACAACATCCACAACTTAATGACCTAGAGCCCGCTGAGAAGTTCTAAGATTAAAGAAATATTTTAGAAAAGTTCAGGCACAGCTGCCCCCACCTTTTCGGAAAGCTGGCTACGCCCTTGATAACCATGATTAAAAAATATAGTCAAGATCATAAAGAATGTTTCAAACCACTTTCCGTGATTGACAAATCATCAAATCGCGGATAAATACCGTTGCGGATCAAAAAAAGTAGTAATTTTAAAGTAACAAAAGTAAAGTAAATGGGGGATCTTCATGGTAATAAGACCGCTAAATAACTAAGAAACTACTTTTCATCACCATAAATGACCACACATAACTACAAAGCCATGATTTTATAAAATTTATTAAATTTCTTTTGTGTGTTACAAAAAGTTGTGTTGTGTGCTATCCAAGAACTACTCAAGGAACAGCAACAGTGAAGGTACTCAGGCCTACCGTGAGCATAGAAGTCAGAGACTTAGACAGCTTTACCGACGAATCGGAAGTCAAAACTGCAATAGCTGTCGACGATATTCGTGTACGAATGACAGCAGTAAATAGATCGGAGCAGCGCCGAGCCTTTGTCGTTCTCCCTGCTAAACATTCAGCAATTATTTTGAAAGAGCAGAGATTAAAAAATTGGATGGACATGAAAATAAAAGGCTGTACTAAAACCCCAAGGTGCTGTCTATGTGCGGTCGAATTACTGCGCTGCCAGTGCCAGGAAAGCCTCAACATGAAAGTAATTCAAGCAAATCTACACAGAAGCCGAACATCGGATGCTTTACTGTCCCAAATAGTCTTGGAACATCAAGCAGACCTAGTGATTACACAAAGTTTACACGATTTTTCATCCTCTGCAAATTTATGTCACTCCTTATGTAAAATCACGCGCTGAATCCAAATATGGAGCTTCTTGGATTTCTCAGTAGAACAGATTTCGAGATAATCCCAATTTACCGTTTTTCGCATTTTTTGAAAAGGACCTCTCACTTAATTTCAATTATCTCAATTATGAAATAACTTATGAACAAGTTTTGTACACCAAATTAAAGCTAATAAAATTATCTTTCAATCGTTCATACATCATTTCATTGTCAAATTTGTGGTGTAGCTGCTAATTACAAAGATATCGAGAATTTTATTTCATTTTTATCGAAAATTTGAAAAAAACCGCAAATAACACCGTTATTTTCACCAAGAAAAAAATTTTCAAAAATTTCTTTCTCTTTTGGATGATGTAACCTAATGTATAACAAATTCAAAAAAGGGTTCATACATCGAAATCTGTTAGAAATTGTAGAAGTTATTAGCATTTATCTGAAAAATGAGCAATTTCAGTTTTACCGTTTAAGTGGTATTAAAAATGTCTATGGTCCGTTTTGCTCCCCCGTTTGTGTGCACAGTTTTTGAATTGGTTGAAAAGCTTTTAGAGATCAGCACAGACACTAGTTGATCCGTTGTACAATGATTTTGGTCCGACCCCTAGGTAACAGTAAAGCATGACCCATCTGAATCAGCCGATGACTTAGAAAACTATAAAGAACACGCAAAAGAGAGAAATCCCTTCTGCCAAAGTGGACTATCGATCTAATAAGAGATTTAGATCTTTCAAAAGAAAAATCTGAAACTTTAGCATCACGCTTGCAAGAACGGAATTTGTTAAAGGATGATGTCAAAATAACATACTATATCGGCAAAAGCGCTATGCTGAGTATTACTTGAAAATAAAATAATATTTGTTCTTGCAATGATGTGTGTGGTTTATTTGAGGAGTTTAGTCAAGTGGCGTTTGCTTATCGCAAGTTTAGTCTAAAAGCGGAATTGTCGCACCAGGGAAACATCAAGCCTTCGATACCGATAGCGCATGCCGTTAATATAAAAGAATCATATGAATCAATGGCCATGTGGCTTGATTTGATTAACTACAAGGAACATAACTGGAAAAAAGTTGTTGCAATAGTTTCAGGATTGCATGTTTTTTTGTGTGCAAATGGGACAGTCGAGAACGCCACGAGCACTACGTTCGAATGGTCGGTCAGAACGAATTACATAGTTGGACAAGAAAATGTAAAGTTCGAGCTACTTGTCATAAAAAACTGGGTTTATTTAAAAATTTTGTGAAGGCTCTACAAAAAGACGATGATGCATTTGCATGTGTGAAGAGTGTGTTCCCTTACCTATCAGAGGCAAAGATCAAAGAGGGTGTGTTTGTTGGGCCGCTAAAAAAAAAAACTTTTCAAGGACTCACACTTCAATTCAACGTTGTCCAAGGATGAAGAGGACGCATGTAATTCATTCCGTTGTGTTGTCACCTCATTTCTTGGAAATTTCAGAAGTCCTAACTATAAGGAAGTCGTCGCACATTTAATAAGAAATTATAAGCAAATAGGTAAAGGTTGTATATTATATTAAAGTTTTCATTACACTCAAAAGCTGAAAACATCATTTTTTGGATTCCCGTTTGAATTTCTTCCCTGAAAACCTCGGCGATGAGAGTGATGAGCATGGTGAACGATTTCATCAGGATATGAAGAGTATGGGACGCCGCTAACAAGGATTTGAGGCCATGGTGGGAGACTTTTGTTGGTTTCTTGCGCGAGAGGAAAACTGTGCACACAAACGGGGGAGCAAAATGGACCATAGACATTTTTAATACCATTCATTTTTCAGATAAATGCTAATAACTTCTACAATTTCTAACAGATTTCAATATATGAACACTTTTTGAATTTGTTATACATTAGGTTACATCATCCAAAAGAGAAAGAAATTTTTGAAAATTTTTTTGTTAGTGAAAATAACGGTGTTATTTGCGGTTTTTTCAAATTTTCGATAAAAATGAAACAAAATTCTCGATATCTTTCTAATTAGCAGCTACACCACAAATTTGACATTGAAATGATGTATGAACGATTGAAAGATAATTTTATTAGCTTTAATTTGGTGTACAAAACTTGTTCAAAAGTTATTTCATAATTGAGATAATTGAAATTAAGTGAGAGGTCCTTTTTCAAAAATGCGAAAAACGGTAAATTGGGATTATCTCTAAATCTGTTCTACTGAGAAATTTATAAGCTCCATATTCGGATTCAGCGCGTGATTTTACATAAGGGTGACATCAAATTGTAGAGGATGAAAAAAATTTAATAATTTGTAAACTTGTGTTATCAGTGAGCAGTATAAAAAAAAAGAGGAAGGCTTCTGGCTGGAGGATACTACCAAAACGGCAGCAATATGGATACCAAGCACAAGCAGGGTGCTGCAGAAGATAGAAGACACCGTCTCGAAAGGAAGCTACACAAAAGTAGTGGGTTGAAAATCCTGGTCGAAACGTGTAGATCCATTTTCGTGTAGCTTTAAAATTTTTTTTTTTTAACAAATTTATATTTTTATACCCTGTTCCCATTAAAAATGGGTAAAAGGGGATAATGAAGTTGTGCAAATGTATGTAACAGGGAGAAGGAAACATCTCCGACCCTATAAAGTATATATATTCTTGATCAGCATCTATAGCCGAGTCGATTTAGCCATGTCCGTCTGTCCGTCCGTCCGTCTGTCCGTCTGTCCGTCTGTCTGTATGAACGCGTCGATCTCAGAGATGGTAAGAGATAGAGGTTTGACATGTATGGGACAAATACTTCTTTTATCTGTACGCAGATCAAATTTGTTTCAAATTTTGGCCACGCCCCCTCCCGCCCCCGCAATTTGGAAAATCCTCTTTGGGATCCCACCTAGTGCATATATGTTAATTTTACTGAGCTACATATTCATATGTTTGGAAATTTGGAAATTTGGAAAAAACGTTATATCTCCCACAGTTTTGAAGATAGACGATTCGTACTTTCTAGAGATAGTTAGTAATTAGCAAAATAAATCGATTTGCCGAAGAAATGATAAAAACCGGATGAACGGTTAAGAAGTTATGAGCAAAAAAGCGAACCAAGCCCCCCGCCACCACCCCACCCACCCTAAAAAAAATGTTGCATAGTTTTCGGATGGTCACCGGATGGAACCGACTTTAACTTACGCTCTCGTTGTCAATTGTACAGGGTATATTGAAGTCGGGCTACTCGACTGCAACGGTCTTACTTGTTTTACTCACTCTGGTAGATTTAAAATCCCGGCCCCTTGGACTACAACACGATTGGGATGATGTTTTAGACGTCTCCGCCACGTAACGCGTGTAAGGCAAGGCCTCTAAGACATTACTTGTATTGAATCAGCTAAAGGCACAATCCAATATTTGCTTGCTTGTAATTTTCAAGTTCTAATTCAACGCAATCGATATTTATATACAGGCAACAGAAATTTGCGCACGATTCGTGTAGATTTTCAACACGCAGCGTTTAGATTTTGTAAATCCAAACGTACATTTAGAAATCCCACACGTCACGTGTGACAACCAGCTTGCTAAACGAAAAATATAAGAATTCAGTACTGATGTGGAGCTACATTTTTCGTGTAGAATTTCCACACGCGCGTGTAGGATTTCAATATCCAAACGTTAATGTAGAAAACCTAAATGTCCGTGTGGTATTCAGATTGCTGCATGAAAAATGTAGAATTATTTGGGGAAATGAGCTGATTTTCTAATGTCGTGTAGACTTTGCCTTTGCACACGCAGCATTTTACTTTTTCACATTTGCATTTAGATTTTAAATTTCTACACGTCGCGTGTAGCTTTTGTGCACGTCGCGTGTGGCTTTCTGAATTCTACACGCAGCGTGTGCAATTTAACAGGGCGAAATACGTTGCGTTTAGGTTTGACATTTCTACACGCGCAGTGTAGCCAATTTTGTTTTCTCTGTGTAGAGATTTCTAGGACACCCCTGATAGTGGTGTTCCTGAAGGTTATTTAGAATCTGCTGTTATTTCAACATGGAGAACATTGCAAGATTCTGCACTTCAAGATCTAGTAATAAAATAAGTATTTCTTGAATGCATTTTTGAAAGCTTATGAGTGTGTTTAACTGATCTAGTGGTCTGAAATGGAAGAAGTCAAATTTGCTGCAGTTTTTATACCCTGTACCCATTAAAAATGGGTAAAAGGGGATAATGAAGTTGTGCAAATGTATGTAACAGGGAGAAGGAAACATCTCCGACCCTAAAAAGTATATATATTCTGGATCAGCATCAATAGCCGAGTCGATTTAGCCATGTCCGTCTGTCCGTCCGTCCGTCTGTCCGTCTGTCTGTATGAACGCGTCGATCTCAGAGATGGTAAAAGATAGAGGTTTGACATGTATGGGACAAATGCTTCTTTTATCTGTACGCAGATCAAGTTTGTTTCAAATTTTGGCCACGCCCCCTCCCGCCCCCGCAATTTGGAAAAAACGTTATATCTCCCACAGTTTTGAAGATAGAAGATTCGTATTTTCTAGAGATAGTTAGCAATTAGCAAAATAAATCGATTTGCCAAAGAAATGATAAAAATCGGATGAACGGTTCAGAAGTTATGAGCAAAAAATTGAACCAAGCCCCCACGCCACCACGCCACCACCCCACCCACCCTAAAAAAAATGTTGCATACTTTTCGGATGGTCACCCTAAGGAACGCAGGAGCACTATTAAACATGTTGTTTCATGACTAACGGGTTTATCGAAGTCGGTTAGAGCCGACTTTAACTTACGCTCTCCTTGTCAATTGTACAGGGTATATTGAAGTCGGGCTACTCGACTGCAACGGTCTTACTTGTTAGACTTTGTGCTTGACTTAATCAAAGATGTTGGGGATTCCATATCTTCCACTTTTTATACCCTTGCAAAGGGTATTGTAATTTTACCCAGAAGTTTGCAACGCATAGAAATATTAATTTCCGACCCTACAAACTATATATATTCTTGATTAGGGTGACGAGCTGAGTCGATTGAGCTTTGTCCGTCCGTCTGTCCGTCTGTCTGTTTCTACGCAAACTAGTCTCTCAGTTTTAAAGGTATCGAGCTGGAAATTTGCACAGAGTCTTCTTTTTACTGCACACTGCTAGTATGTCGGAACCGACCGGATCGGATGACTATATCTTATAGCTGCCATAGGAACTATCGGTCGAAAAGTGGGTCTTTGTGAGAAAAATTTTTTTGTTTTTAATGTTATCGTCTCCCACTTCAGCGATTATTAATATTATCCGCTTCTATACAGATTTTGAAGTTTGCGTCAAAATCGGATGACTATATCTTATAGCTGCCATAGGAACTATTGGTCGAAAAGTGGGTTTTAATGAGAAATTTTTGTTTGTTTTTAATGTTAACGTGTCTCACTTCAGTGATTATAAATATTATGCGCTTTTACACAGATTTGGAAGTTTTGGTCAAAATCGGATGACTATATCTTATAGCTGCCATAGGAACTACCGGTAGAAAATTAGGTTTTAATGAGAAAAATTTTTTTGTTTTTAATGTTTTGGTCAAAATCGGATAACTATATCTTATAGCTGTCATAGGAACTATCGGTCGAAAAGTGGGTTTTATTTAGAAAAATTGTTTGTTTTAATGCTGGCGTTCTTAAACTCTGATGTATTAAAACATTTGCAAGGGTATAAAAACTTCGGCAAAGACGAAGTTATTTTGGCCTTCTCGTTTATCCTGCTTCTTCCTGTCAAGCCCTTCCAAAATATTGATTATGTTATTAAGGGCGCATAAAGGGGGTGGGGGCGCAGATTTGTAGTATGCTTTGAAAACATCTTATGAAACAAAAGTTGTGTCAACTGAACAATAACACTAGTTTACAGCCAAAAAGACCCATTTCTACTGAAATTTTTTTTTGGAGTAGTTTGGAATGGTGATCTCAAAAATCGATTTCAAAATTTTTTTCATGGCTCCGTTTTTAAAATATGAATTTTTTTCACTTTTTCGGTAGGTGCTCTTACATTTTAAGCCATATCTGACTTTAAAATTGTCAGATAGAGTCAAGCAAGATATGAATCGAAAGGCAATTAAACTGCCAGTAATTGCGTAGAACATTGTTTTTAAATCGGCTTAGTAGTTTGGATACAATAAACCAAAACATTTCAAAAAATTTAATTTTTACTCAAAAATGCAAGTAATTTCATTTCAAAAAATATAAAAAAATTCAAAAAAACCATTTTTATTTTTTCTACTAAAGAATCGCACTTCTACGAAAAAAAAACAGATATCGATTATCAAAATCTATGAACAAACACAGGAGTTGTAAGCAATTTAGTGCAAAAAAATGTGGTATTTTCGTGATTATTCAAAAATAAATTTCCGTTTGCTTCGACTTTTGTTCGGTTCTTGATTATAATTTTTGTTCTGCCTTTTCGCTAACTTCATAAAGTGACCAAAAGACGAAGAAAAATACAAGTTCATTTTTTGTGAACAAACAATGTACCCAAATTTGAATGTTATTTCCTCTACTCAATTTGATCCATATACGGTACGTGTTACACGATTTTCCTCACCAATACCTTATTGTCTTTATAAAAGGGCGATTCTTAAGTAGAAAAAATAAAAATAATTTTTTTGGATTTTGTTATATTTTTTCTAAGCGTTTAAAAATGAAATTACTTGCATTTTTGAGTAAAAAATTAAATTTTTTGAAATGTTTTGGTTTATTGTATCCAAACTACTAAGCCGATTTAAAAACAATGTTCTACGCAATTACTGGCAGTTTAATTGCCTTTCGATTCATAGCTTGCTTGACTCTATCTGACAATTTTAAAGTCAGATATGGCTTAAAATGTAAGAGCACCTACCGAAAAAGTGAAAAAAAATGCATATTTTAAAAACGGAGCCATGAAAAAACTTTTGAAATCGATTTTTGAGATCACCATTCCAAACTACACTACAAAAATATTTCAGTTGAAATGGGTCATTTATTTTTTTTATTTTTGTAAACTAGTGTAATTATAAAAAAAATCCATTATATAAAAATATTACCATATATTCCATATTAAATACCAAAAATGACTATCCGATGAGCAAAATCAGAAAGTTGTTTTAAAAAAAAAATAAATAAGTTATAGTGTCAATTATAAAAGAACAATTAACAAACACCATATAATATTTTCACATTAATTCTTCATTATTCATAATTCTTAATTCTTCTTCGATTTCGCGATTTTGGGGCTTACTATACTATACTGGACAACTTCCAATTTCTTAGGTTAGGTAATATTCACTTTCTAAACTTAAGCATCTTTGCCACTGAAATCGAACGGATTGACTTATACAGTTTGGGTTATGTTATGTTTCCAAAAAACGTAGTCCAATTCGTCCAATACTGCGGTGCATCCTTCTTAAATATCCCACAATTAAACCTTTTTTCTCAATAATACTTAACAATGTCTATGATAGCTACTTTAGCAAAATTATACCAATCAAACAATTTACAATAGGTCTTTGTCATCCCTAATCAAAATTCTGCGTACGTCCCTTTATGTTTCTAAGAAGTTTTTGATGCAAAAAGTAAGAAAAACTTAATTTTAATTATAACAAGTAAGACCGTTGAAGTCGAGTAGCCCGACTTCAATATACCCTGTACAAATGACAACGAGAGCGTAAGTTAAAGTCGGCTCTAACCGACTTCGATAAACCCGTTACTCATGAAAAAACATGTTTAACAGTGCTCCTGCTTTCCTTAGGGTGACCATCCGAAAAGTATGCAACATTTTTTAGGGTGGGTGGGGTGGTAGCAAGGGGGCTTGGTTCGCATTTTTGCTCATAACTTCTGAACCGTTCATCCGATTTTTATAATTTCTTCGGCAAATCGATTTATTTTGCTAATTACTAACTATCTCTCGAAAGTACGAATCGTCTATCTTCAAAACTGTAGGAGATATAACGTTTTTTCCAAATTGCGGGGGCGGGAGGGGGCGTGGCCAAGATTTGAAACAAACTTGATCAGCGTACAGATAAAAGAAGCATTTGTCCCATACATGTCAAACCTCTATCTTTTACCATCTCTGAGATCGACGCGTTCATACAGACAGACGGACGGACAGACGGACATGGCTAAATCGACTCGGCTGTTGATGCTGATCAAGAATATATATACTTTATAGGGTCGGAAATGGTTCCTTCTCCCTATTACATACATTTGCACAACTTCATAATCCCCTTTTACCCATTTTCAATGGTTACAGGGTATAAAAAGAAGTTTAAAATTTAGAACGATTCAAGGGGCTAAGTCGACTTCCGCCCCGGGCGGCGTAACCACACGCTATGCCACTGGTAATTGATAAAGTTATGAAAAATCGGAGGGTTCATTTGCAAGTTATATCTATTGATTTGAGGTAAAATAGCAAACATAGATGGTAGACAGTAATGAATATATCGTATAGCTGCCATATAAAAACTGGCAGAAATATATTATGCTCCAAGGGTATATAAACTTCGGTCGAGCCGAAGTTAGCTTTCCTCTATTTTTTCTCAATAATACTTAACAATGTCTATGATAGCTACTTTAGCAAAATAATACCAATCAAACAATTTAGGTCTTTGTCATCCCTAATCAAAATTCTGCGTACGTCCCTTTATGTTTCTAAGAAGTTTTTGATGCAAAAAGTAAGAAAAACTTAATTTTAATTATAAAAAGAAGTTAAAAATTTAGAACGATTCAAGGGGAGGGGGTGGCTAAGTCGACTTCCGACCCGGGCGGCGTAACCACACGCTATGACACTGGTAATTGATAAAGTTATGAAAAATCGGAGGGTTCATTTGCAAGTTATATCTATAGATTTGAGGTAAAATAGCAAACATAGATGGTAGACAGTAAAGGACCAAGGACTGATCCCTGAGGAACACCACGTTAAACATGTAATAACGAGGACTGAGAGGCCGATACAATAACAGATTGACACCTTTTTGACAGATAGCACTTCATTAAATTGAATGCTGTTTTCAGGGCAACTTTTCTAAAAATTTATATAATTTTCTCTCAAATATTTTTTTCTTAATTTTAGGGTGATTTCGATTCTAGGACGATTTTCTTAAATATAGAAAAATAATTTTCTGAATGTATGTCTAGCATTAGATTTCGGTTATTTCAACTCCTACAGAAAATATTAATTTTTTTATTATATAAGGTTGTCAAAAAGGTCTTGCGGTATTTCCGCAAGCTTGTCTTTGCAAGCGCGTAGTTCTAGTTGTATTCGTCGCATCGGTTCACGCTAGAGCTTTTTGGAAAGCTCTTTTCACGCGCTAACACGTGTTTGATTTATTGTTGTTTGTTTTTAGTCGATCTCGAGTTATAGCGTCGCAAACATGGAGCAAAATAAAGAGAAAATACGGCATATTTTACAGTACTACTACGATAAGGCAAAAATGCGTCACACGTTGCCAATAAAATTTGTGCAGTTTATGGACCCGATACAGTTTCCATTTCCACCGCACAACGATGGTTTCAACGTTTTCGTTCTGGTGCAGAGGTGATCGAAGATGCGCCACGGTCCGGAAGGCCTGTCGTCGAAAATGGCGATAAAATCGCTGAATTGATCGAAAGAGACCGGCATAGTTGCAGCCGTAGCATCGGCCAAGATCTGGGCATGGGTGATGAAACCGTTATAAACCATTTGAAGAAGCTTGAAATCAAAAAGAAGCTCGATGTATGGGTGCCACACGACTTGACGCAAAAAAAAACATTTTTGCCCGTATGGATGCATGCGAATCGCTTCTGAATCGCAACAAAATCGACCCGTTTTTGAAGCAGGTGGTGACTGGCGATGAAAAGTGGGTCACTTACGACAACGTGAAGCGCAAACGGTCGTGGTCGAAAAGCGGTGAAGTTGCCCAGACGGTGGCCAAGCCTGGATTGACGGCCAGGAAGGTTCTTCTGTGTGTTTGGTGGGATTGGCAGGGAATCATCCACTTTGAGCTTCCTGGACCTGTACTGCCAGCAACTGGACCGCTTGAATGCAGCACTCATGCAGAAGAGGCCATCTTTGATCAACAGAGGCCGAATTGTCTTCCATCAGGACAACGCCAGGCCACACACATCTTTGGTGACGCGCCAGAAGCTCCGGGAGCTCGGATGGGAGGTTCTTTTGCATCCACCGTATAGTCCGGATCTCGCACCAAGTGATTACTACCTATTTCTGTCCATGGCGAACGAGCTTGGTAGTCGGAAGTTGGCCACAAGAGAGTCCTGTGAAAATTGGCTCTCCGAGTTTTTTGCCAATAGGGAAGCGAGCTTCTATAAGATGGGGCATTATGAAGTTGGCATCTCGTTGGGAACTCGTCATCGAACAAAACGGCGCATATTTGACTTAAATCGCATTATTATAACCAATTTTATAAACAATTGAAAATTAAATAAAAATACCGCAAGACTTTTTATACTCTGTACCGAAGGTACATAGAGTATATTAAGTTTGTGCAAAAGTATGTAACAGGGAGAAGGAATCATTTCCGACCCTATAAAGTATATATATTCTTTATCAGCATCAACAGCCGAGTCGATATAGCCATGTCCGTCTGTCCGTCCGTCTGTCCGTCCGTATGAACAAACAGATCTCAGAGATGGTAAGAGATAGAGGTTTGACATGTATGGGACAAATGCTTCTTATACTTGCAGGCAGATCAAGTTTATTTTCAATTTTTGCCACGCCCCCTCCCGTCCCCGCAATTCGGGAAAAACGTCATATCTCCCACAGTTTTGTAGATAGATGATTCGTACCTTCTAGAGATAGTTAGTCATTAGTAATATGTATCTACTTGCTGAAAGAATGATAAAGATCGGATGAGCGGTTCTCAAGTTATGATCAAATAAGTGAATTACCCCCCGCCACCCCCTCCCACCCACTCACAACCAACGCACAATCTTAGAGAGAGAGAGAGAGAGAGAGAAAGAGAGAGAGGAGAGAGAGAAACTTTGAGATGAGCGCAGCAGCAGCTCTGCATTTATCTCCTACTCTAGGTACACAGTATAAATATAGTCGGGCTTGACCGACTTTCTCACTTGTTTGTAATAAACTTAAGAGAACTGCCGTTTTTGTTTCACATAATTACTTTAAAGAAGTTGCAATGCTTTTATGCTGCCTTTAACTCAAACTCTGAACAACATTATGATTTTAGTGCAGGGATTTAATACTTATATTTTTGTATTCGTTACTGGATGACCTTGTGCTCATTGCCGCTCCCCGTTAGTATTTTAAACAAAAATCGAAGAAGTGAAACTTACGTAAAAGTCGCCATCTATTAAATCCAGCGATGACCCTTGGTTCCTCCCCGGGGGCGAAAACATTTCGCTATTCGAAGCGATTATGTCGAAGCAAATTTACGGAGCTTTATTTTCGCACACTAATACACTCTCACTTTTTGGCCTCGCTCCCGCTGGCCATCGCTGATTAAATCTTCATGATAGTCTAATCTCAATTTAAAATTTGACAAACTTCGCGATTTTGTGGACCTTTTGATCCGTACCATCTTTCTATTAACCCCATGTTCATGATAACTTAACTCATTCAAAAATTGAGTAATTCATAATAATCAAAACTAATAAATTTTTACAATTTCGCGTTTTATTGGACTGTTTGTTCATATATGATTAGTTCATATATGGTTAGATTGTCGTGCAACATATATTTATCCGTCTCTTTTTGCATCTGTTTACCCGTCTCTTAACCCGCTTTTTAGCCGTCCTTACGACAATCCAAACTTGCATATGAATTTTTCATTTTTAAAAACTTTTACTCTTTTAAAAAACTTTTTGGTTTTTTTTTTTTTGTTTGCCCTGCCGCGGCCCCCCACCCCCCCCCCTCGCCACTTTGGGCCCATTGCGATGCCATATTTATTCCCTGTTAACCCTTTTTAATGCTGAGGTGGGTCCTCGTTACTGAACCATTGTGTGGACAGAATAAATTTGAGTAGAGCTGGGATCTCTAGCCCGGATGTCTCCGAGAGGTTGAGTAGCAGAGGTTGACCAAGTGTCTTGAGTTTCTTTTTCTAAGCCTCCCGCCCCCGGGCAATGGTACAAAAGGTGTTGTACCGATTCCTCCTCTTCTTCGTGTCCGCAACTTCTGCAAAAGTCATGGTAAATGACGCCTAGGCGTGCTGCGTGTCCGCCAATAAGACAGTGACCTGTCAGAGTCCCCATCAGAAGTGATATGTGTTCTCTTCTGTGACGTAAAAGTGTGTTAGTACCAAGGCTGTAAACCTCTAAAATTTTGAAGAAGGTTCGGTCCGGGGGTTCGAACCCTATGTAAAACTTAAGGTTCGGTTCGCGGACCGGTTCTTTGAACTCCTGAACCCAAGGTTTTGGTTCGAACCTCGGTTCACTTGAACAACAACTTGAACAGAATAGTTTCCGTTTATAAATACTAATTTGTTAAAATAATATTCTATACTTCAATAATGCTACTTTAGTAATCAAATTCAATAAACTTTACAACTTTTGATCACTGCTGAATTTAAGTTAATAAGCATTTTTTCTTCTACGATGTGTTACCTACCTTCACTACCTCTTAGATCAGAAAAATCAAACTTAAGTTTTGAAAAGGCCCGTTCAACCTGATACCTGAGTTGCTGGAACAGCAATTATAGTTAAGTCAATTTTATTAAGTACTCGTTTTTTTGACCTTTCCAAAGAATTTTAAAACAATTGTCGATGTATGTTCTCTTGGACAATTGTCGAATAAATCTTTAACATCATTTACAGATTTTATATTTGATATTGGTTCATTGCTTTCTATGGTTTTTATAAACTTCTCTTCTTTGCAATCAAAAGTTGATTCATTTAAAAGTGAATTAAGAATCTCTTTAAGAATTAATTTTTGGAGCTTCAGAAGAAGTTAACAAAGTTGAAAAACTCGGGGCTAAGAGCACTTTAGCCAATATTGGCACTGAGCTTATAATAAAGGAACGTTTATCGAAAAGAAAAGCCAGAGGAATTAAAAATGAATCCTGAAGTTTTCAATTTAAACGATTTTAGGTGGAGCTTCTTTAAAGAACTCTGAATACATAAATCTTTAATTGTTAGTAAACGTTCGCTCATCTTCGCGTCACACAGTCAAGCAATATTTTTTTTTAAATTTTTCTATAAGCAAAAGATTTTATATAGTGTGAGTAGGCAGAAGTATGGGAACTCTATAGAGTAGTATATTAATGTCAAACTAAAATTCTCTAAAAAATTCGTTATTTACTAAATTTAGAGTTTTTGCAGCACAACAAACTGTTATTACAGAGTCCCCAGGAAATCTATTGCTCTGCAGTTGTCATTCAAAAGTTCTCCTGCTCGATCCATATTCGCATCATTATTGACGTTGATAGTATAAATCTGACCTAGAGAAATGTCGCAGGATTGGAGAACGAGATTACAAGCAATTTCTATATTTGCCTGTAAGTGCCGTTGGAAGAACTACAGAATATGTTGAACCGAACCTAATTTTTTGAAAAAGCGGTCCGGTCCGGGTTCAGGTTCGAGGAGTCAAAAATATTAGGGGTTCGGTTCATGGTCCGGTTCGTCGGACCCAAAAAAGCCGAACCGAACCGGTTCTTAGGGGTTCGGTTCAGGACCGGTTTGCAGCCTTGGTTAGTACGTTTTTGGTCTAATGTTGGCCACGTAAGCCTCGCTACTGCACAGGAGGAAAGGTTTTTCCACCGATTCGTAGCGAGACTCAGTGTTTCAGCTTTTATGTGGAGCTTAAATGTCGCCATAGGCATACCTATCGTACTCCTCTCTGAAAGGAGCTCGACGGTGGTTCCTATTCTGGCCAGTTTGTCTGCAGACTCGTTACCTTCTATGTTGCGGTGTCCAGGTACCCATATAAGGTGTATACTAAAATGTCGTGCGATCTCGTTGAGAGATAGTCGACATTTAGTAAGTGTTTTAGCATTGTTTGTATGAGAGTCAAGTGCTTTGAGGGCGGCTTGACTGTCAGAGTATATGAATACATTTCCTTCCTTGACCGTGAGTGTGCTAAGGTAGGTGGCAGCTTCCTGGATGGCTACCACCTCTGCTTGGTACACACTACAGTGGTCAGGCAGGCGGAACGATAAGTTCAATTCTAGTTTGGGAGAGAAAACTCCCCCTCCTACTTTTTCGTCGAGCTTAGAACCATCAGTGTAGTTGTTAATGGCGTCAGCTCTGCTGTGGGGCAGGTTGTCCCAATCGTTTCGGCTTGGGATCTAGACGTCGTAAAATTTGTCAAACGTCGTTTGTGGTATACAGTAGTCTGTACTTAATGGTATACCCGTTTGGTCTTCGAGTATGGTAGCGTGTCCCGAATTGCCCCTGTTCCAGGTATCGGATTCTCTTAGTCTTAAGGCTGTTGTGGTAGCCTTTTGCTTAGCTACGAGGTCTAGTGGTAGAAGGTGAAGAATCGTATTTAGCGCTTCCGTTGGTGTCGTTCGAAGAGCGCCGCTAATACAAACTTCCGCACTTCTTTGTACTTTGTGCAGATTGTTCAGGGCTGATTGTTTCCCGAGTGCTGGCAACCATACTAGAGCTCCGTAGAGAAGTATGGGGCGTATTACGGCTGTGTTAAGCCAATGTACAATGGATGGGGAAAAACCCCATCTACGGCCAATGGCCTTTTTACAAGAAAAAAAAAGAGCAATGGTTGCCTTTTTATACACTTGAAAAGTGTATTATAATTTTGCCCAGAAGTTTTCAACGCATAGAAGGAATCATCTCCGACCACATAAAGTATATATATTCTTGGTCAGAATGACGAGCAGAGTCGATTAAGCTTTGTCTGTCCGTCCGTCCGTCTGTCCGTCTGTCTGTTTCTACGCGAACTAGTCCCTCAGTTTTGGAGCTATCGAGCTGAAACTTTGCACAGAGTCTTCTTTTTACTGCACGCTGCTAATATGTCGGAACCGACCGGATCGGATGACTACTTCTTGTAGCTGCCATACAAATGTTCGTTCGGAAAATGGGTTTTAGTAAGAAAAACGGTTTTGTTCTCAATATTACTGCTCTCAAACACGGTCATGGGTAATATGTAATGTTTTTAAGCTGATCTGCGAAGTTTGGTCGAAGTCGCTAACCGTTGAGACAAGCTATTTCAAGTGTATCAAAACTTCGGTACAGACGAAGTTAGCTTTGCCTTTCTCGTTTATACGTTCATTTATGTTGTCATTCCAGAGCAGTTTCTTATCCAGAATGACACCCAAGTATTTGGCATTGTCACCAAATACGAGGCTTACTCCGTTGATTTTAGGCGGGATAAGATCAGGAATTTTGTACTTTCGGGTGAAAAGCACTAGTTCCGTCTTAGCCGGGTTTACGCCCAAGCCACAAGATTTCGTCCACTGAGCAAGTGTTGTCAGTGCGGTCTGCATGAGGTCACACAGCGTTTGAGGAAACATTCCACATTTGAAGATGGCAATATCATCCGCGTAAGCCACCACCTCGTGTCCCTCCGCCTCCATTAGCCGCAGCAGTTGGTTAACTGTTACAACCCACAGAAGCGGAGAGAGAACACCTCCTTGCGGAGTGCCTCTGTTTACACATCTGCGAGCAGTTGCACCGCCAAGTTGGGAGTATACCGTTCTGCTGGTTAGCAATTGTTCGATGAATCCCACCAGCGGCACATCTGCTCCCACATATGTCAAGGCAGAGGTGATGGCGTTAGGTTGGACGTTATTGAAGGCACCCTCTATGTCGAGAAATGCTACTAAAGAAAAGTCCCTTACTTCAAGTGATCTTTCAATCCTTGAGACCAGGGAGTGCAGGGCGGTTTCTGTAGACCTACCCTTGCTGTATGCATGTTGGTTGTGTGCTAGATGAGCAGGACTAATAGCTTGCCTCAGGTGTGCATCTATAAGTCTCTCGAGAGTTTTAAGAAGAAACGAGGATAGGCTGATTGGCCTATAATCGTTTGGTTTCACATGTGAAGCTTTGCCAGCTTTCGGTATGAATATTACTTTAGTTTCTCTCCACCTAGTGGGGATGTAGTTGACCTTGAGACAGCTTACATAGATTGTGTAGAGCCCGGTCATTGTGTACCCATTGTGTTTGTTGTAGTAGGGCAGGATATATGTTATCGAGACCTGGCGACTTAAATGGTTCGAACGAATCGATAGCCCATTTAATTCTGGTCTCCGTGACAATGGTTTTGTCGTATTGCATAGAAAGGTCGGTTGGCCTAACCTGAGGTATTAAGTTAAGGGAGCATTCAGGGAAGTGAGTGCTTAGCAGAAGATTTAGAGATTCTTCGCGCGAGTCGGTTCAGGTTCCGTCTGTTTTTTGTAAGAGTCCTGACGAGGTTGTAATGGGTAATGTTAAATGTTTTTAAGCTGATCTGCGAAGTTTGGCCGAGGTCGCTAACCGTCGATACAAGCTTTTCCAAGTGTATCAGACCGTCTGCACAGACGAAGTTAACTTTGCCCTTCTCGTTTACCGTACGAACTATTCTCAAACACATCAAATATACACAAAAATTTTTATAAAAATCGGTCGAACCCTTTCAGAGGAGTGGGAACTCAAACACCGTGAGATGGTATTTTTATATATTGGGTTATAAAGAGCCGGAAGCCACTCGTGCAAGAACAGCCTAAAAGCATACTATGATCATTGCTAATTTCATAAATTTGCTCTCACTTGCAGTTGTTTTTTATACCCTGTATCCATTGAAAGTGGGAAAAAGGGAATCATGAAGTTGTCCAAATGTATGTTACATGGAGAAAGAAACATTTCCGACCCTATAAAGTATAATATATTTATTTATGATCGGCATCAACAGCCGTGTCGATTTAGCCATGTCCGTCTGTCTTTATAAACGCGTCTATCTCAGAGACTATAAAAGATAGAGACTTACATTTTTGAATGTACAGAGGTGTATGCCCCCCCCCCCACCCACTTAATTCGCAAAAAAAGCTTAATATATATTTTCTTAGGACTAAGATCTTTATATTCTGAAAAGCACAATAAGATCCGAGCAAAAATACCAAAGTTATGCTCGACACCGTTTTGTTAGCGTGAGGGAGGGCGGAGCGCTGTGCCCATGTCAGAGTCAGTCCGCACGCGCGCATGTGCGTGTGTGTGTTTGTATGTGTGTCTAAATTGTACAGGGTATTTCGAAGTCGGGCCACCTGACTGCAACGCTCTTGTTCAGATTTGAATTCAACGCAGTTTGCTTAATAATCTCAACCAGTTCGGTCGTGTTGAATCACAGCTCGGAAATCTCTCACAAAACAGAATGATAAAAGTAAATCAAAGCAATAAAAAACTCGACACGCTGGTCTCGCTTAACGCTGTGCCAATTATTGATCTCGAAGGTGCTCAATTGTCCTCAATTAAAAAGGTCGCTGATGAGTTGAAAAAGGCGCTTTCTGAGAAGGGACTTGCTCTGTTGGTCAACCACGGCATCTCACTTGATAAGGTGCGGGAAAAATAGAATAAAAATAGAATTTATGTGACTAACGCTAGATTTTGTTCAGATTAACACAGCTTGGGAATATTTTGATAATTTCTTGAAATTACCCAATGAGGTGAAAGAGCAGTATCAGCGCGTCACGGCGGCCGAAGGCGATAATCATGGCTATATAAGTCCAGGAATGGAGCGCTTTGATGGCAAGACACCGGAGCTACGACATGCCTTCAACATTTGCAAACGGGATACACAGTTCTTACCCAAAGAGCTCCCAGGTCTTGGGGATCACATAAGTTCTCTGAGAAATGATTTTCAATCCTTGGCTGGCTTTATTCTGCAGGCTCTGGCTGTCTCACTGGACATGCCGCCAACATTTTTTCTAGACAACCACTTGCACATGTTATCTGACGATAGCAGCAATTTAACCACTTTGCGCATGCTCTACTATCCACCAGTGGTGGACCATCATAAGCCAGGGCAGGTTGTACGTTGTGGAGCTCATTCCGATTATGGCACGTTCACATTGCTGGCTCAGGACTGCGAGGGGGGTTTGGAAGTTAATCTACGCGACACCGAGAAGTGGCAGCGTGTTGGACATCTTCCGGGTGCCATCACGATTAATTTGGGCGAGACGATGTCCCTATGGACGCAAAGGCGTTATTATGCTTTGGTAGGCCTTAAAATAGAACCGTATGGTTACTGTAAACTAATCAATGCTTCAACTTCTTGTATATGCAGCCACACCGCGTCATTGTGCCTGATGAGGAGGACGTGCGTGCCTGTGGCAGGCACTCATTTGCCTTTTTCCTACATCCGGATAATATGACTAAAATTGAGCCCAGAGATCTTTTGCCTTCAGAAAACTCACCGGAGCCGCGCAATGAAAAGTGAGACACAATTTGTTACAGTAACTCACATAAAGAAACATAACATTCTCTATATTTCTTAGAATCTACAACGCATTTGAGATAGCGATGAACATGATCAAAGGGACTTACTATTAATTATAGCGAAATGAAATTAAGTCTCATTTTTAAATAAATTTAACTATGAAATATAGGTTCGGGATCGCTCTTTGCTCTCGGCAACACAAGAGCTGGCTGCTATTTGCACTGAGCTCTTGGCTTTGAGCAGGAAGCCGTATTTATAGAGCCGAAAACGAGCGCTATAGAACCTTTTTTTGAGAAACTTCTTGAAGTACACTGAGAAATAATCCGAGAGCTTTGTACTTGAATCAAGTACGAACGGTGTCAATAGTACGGTAAGTACGGGAGTACGAATATACCTATAAAATTCTAAGCTTTCCCAATTTGTCTTTGCAATTAGGTCTATGTATAATCAAAATCCAGAGGAAATTAATTAACCAAAGACTAGGCTGTTTGTACTGTAGATCAGAAATCTACCCTCATTCCATAATCAAAGTGTTTAAACCAGGAGGGAATTTTAAGAACGGATTCATCTTATTGCATTTTTCGTAGCATACGTTTTGGAGCTGGCATTGTGAGTCTATTTTGTACATAATCCAAGAAATTTTGTACTTGAACTAAATAAGACTTTTTCTTAAATTTTTGGGCTAACTGTGAGTAAGAAAATTCTTGATTCAAGAACAATTGTTCTCATTCGAATAATTTTAACAGTCTTTTTTCTTTTCTAGAACGTTTAGTACTTAATTTAAATATATCCAAGAACAAAACATACTGGAAATTTCAAGTACAAAACGGTATAAATTCTATCCCGATCGATCTAGAACTCTGCCGGTCGATTTTTTTCTGGGTGTATAAAAAACGAGAAGGCCAAGCTAATTTTGTCTGTGCGGAAGTTTTTATACCCTTGCAAATGTTTTAATATATTAGAGTTTCAGAACGCCAGCATTAAAATCGAAAATTTTTTTAAATAAAACCCATTTTCCAACCGATGGTTCCTATGGCAGCTATATGATAAAGTCATCCGATTTTTACCAAAACTTGCAAATCTGTGTGAAAGCATCTAATATAAACAAACGCTGAGTTGGGAGTCGTGAACATTAAAAACAAAAGTTTTTCTCACTAAAGCTGTGAGATATAGTCATCCGACTCTGACCAAAACTTGCAAATCTGTGTAAAAGCATCTAATATTAATAAATGCGAAGTTGGGAGACGTTAACATTAAAAATAAAAAAGTTTTTCTCAGTAAAACCTCTTTATCGACCGATAGTTCCTATGGCAGCTTTAAGATATAGTCATCCGATCTAGTCGGTTCCGACATATTAGCAGTGTGCAGTAAAGGAAAGACTCTGTGTAAAGTTTCAGCTCGATAGCTTTAAAACTGAGAGACTAGTTCGCGTAGAAACCTACCTAGAACACCTAGATCTCGGTGATGGTAAGAGATAGAGGTTTGACATGTATGGGACAAATGCTTCTTTTATCTGCACGCAGATCAAGTTTGTTTCAAATTTTGGCCACGCCCCCTCCCGCCCCCGCAATTTGAAAAAAACGTTATATCTCCTACAGTTTTAAAGGTAGTTAGAAAGGTAGAATTCGTACCTTCTAGAGATAGTTAGTAATTAGCAAAATGAATCGATTTGCCGAAGAAATGATAAAGATCGGATGAACGGTTCTCAAGTTATGAGCAAAAAAGTGAACCACGGCCCCCCAATCGCTACCACCACTACTACCCTTAAATAATGTTGCATACTTTTCGGATGGTCACACTAAGGAATGCAGGAACACTGTTTAACATGTTTTTTCATAAGTAACGGGTATATCGAAGTCGGTTAGAGCCGACTTTAACTTACGCTCTCGTTTGATTAGAAATTATGTTATACTTGAGCGGTATGTGGATACTCACTTATAAACTCAATTCCTAGCGTGATTAAAAAAAAATAATATTTGTTTTCTAAACTTTACCTCCAAACCAGGGATAAAAACCGAAATAAATTTGGTTTCGGTCAAGACATAATATTGGCCTTAGTTTAACACTAGTTGACTGCCAAAAAGACCCATTTTTACTGAAAATTTTGTTTAGTGTAGTTTGGAATGGTACGTCTTAAGCCATATCCCAGTAATCGCGTAAACCATTGTTTAAAAAAAAAAAAAAAAGAGGAAAGCTAACTTCGGCTCGACCGAAGTTTATATACCCTTGGAGCATGATATATTTCTGCCAGTTTTTTATATGGTATGATATATTCATCCGATTTTGATCAAACTCTCCAAAATTGTGTTGAGACAGTTAATATTTATAAGTGAAACGCTACCATTGAAAACAAAAAAGTTTTTCTCACTAAAACTATTTTTTCGACCGATCATTCCTATGGCAGCTATATGCTATATTCATCCGATTTGGATCAGACTTAACACAATTGTGTGTTAGCATATCAAATTGATCAGTAACGAGTTTGGGAGCGATAGCATTGAAAACAAAAAAGTTTTTCATACTAAAACTTTTTTTTCAGATCTATTTTTTGTATGGCAGCTATACTATATAGTTGCCCGATTTGCATAAAACTTGCTGAAATTATGTGAAAGCATAAAAAACTGATAAATACGTGGTTTAATAGCGATAGCATTGGAAACAAAAAGTTTTTCTCACTAGAACTACTTTTTCAACCGATCGTTCCTATGGCAGCTATATGCTATAGTCATCCGATCCGGCCGGTTCCGACAAATGTGCAGCGTATTTATACCAAAAGACTTCGTGCAAAGTTTGGTTGAGATAGCTTTTAAAACTGACGGAGGAGATAGCATAGAAACAGACGGACGGACAGACGGACAGACGGACATGGCTATATCAACTCAGCTCGTCATGCTGATCAAGAATATATATACTTTATGTGGTCGGAGATGCTTCCTTCTGTGCGTTACAAACATCTGGACAATTTTAATATACCCTCTCCAAGGTTATAAATCCAAAAAAATTTGATTTTTAAATACTTAAGTATTTTTCACGAAAAAAACCATATAACGATTATCAAAATCTATGAACAAAGCTGTGAGCAATTTAGTGCCATGTGGTATTTTCGTGATTATATAAAAATAAAATTTCGTTAGGTTCGATATTGCTTCCGTTCTTGATTATTAGTTTTGTTCTGGCTTTTCGCTAACTTCATAAAGTGACCAAAAGACGAAGAAAA
This sequence comes from Lordiphosa stackelbergi, assembly GCA_018904235.1. Taxonomy (NCBI): domain Eukaryota; kingdom Metazoa; phylum Arthropoda; class Insecta; order Diptera; family Drosophilidae; genus Lordiphosa; species Lordiphosa stackelbergi. Next base: position 83,113 of record JAEIFU010000521.1, read on the forward strand.
ATACAAGTTTATTTTTTGGGAACACCCAAAATACTAAAATTTGAGTGTTGCTCTACTCATTTCGATCCATCTACGGTACGTATGCAACTATATTACTTACAAATACCTTATTGTCTTTGTAAAAATGCGCTTCTTAAGTAGAAAAAAAAAAATTTTCGATTATTTTATTTTTTTCCTAGGTGTTTAAAAATGAAATTTCTTGCATTTTCGACCAAAAAATGATTTTTTTGTTAAAACAAAATCACTTCACCGATTTTAAAACAATTTTCTATGCGATTATTCGCAGCTGAATAACCTTTGATTCATATCTTGCTTGACTCTATCTGATACAAAATTGATGAGGTCATTCTTTTATAAACCGAACAGTTAAAAAAATTTTTATTTTTCATTTTAATAAAAAAAAATCCGAAATTAGATCTCGACATGCCCATCATAACGTAATTTGCGGTTTTGCACAAAATAATTTTTGTTAATTTTATAAACAATTTCAAAAATCGTCAAAAACGGAAAAATGGAAAAAAGGGTTTTTTAAAAACGTGATATCTCAGGTTTGGTTTATCGGACAGGTATCAAATTGATACTGGTGAAAAGTATTTTACTGTAGCTACTCAAATAATAGTTTTATAGATTTTTAAATTATTTAATAATATTAAGTAATTGTTGCTAAAAATTATTTATAATTTTTTCTCAGTGTTAACCACCATGATATAGCTTCTAAGGATAAACAATTTATTGCCCTAAATATAACTTAAATTTTGGTGTTTTCAAAAAGATGGAGACTTTTATGGTTTAAAAGTTATGAATTTTGAAGTTATAAACAAATAAAAAGATGCCCTTAAATAAAAATTTCTCACGTAGTCAGTTTTAAAGTCATGTGATTGAAACTTGGCAATTGTGCTTTATATTTATCAAGCTTTTCAAAATTGCCAACATCACACAGATCGGACATCTATATCATATAGCTGCCATAGAAATGCTGAATTTGGTTGTGGTATAATATACTTTCAAAACTCTGGTCACCCTAATCCACAACAAAATGCAATTAATCATAGCATTCGTATGGCAGCTATATGAAATAGACGTCCGATCTGTGTGATGTTGACATTTTTGAAAAGCTTGATATATATAAAGCCCACTTGCCAAGTTTCAGTCGTAGAGCTTTGAAACTGACTGAGTGGCAACGCATTTTTTAAGGGCAACTTTTTATTTGTTTATAACTTCAAATATTCATAACTTTTAAACTATAAAAGTCCCCATCTTTTTGAAAACACCAAAATTTAAGTTACGTTTAGGACAATAAATTGTTTATGCTTAGAAGCTATATCATGGTGGTTAACACTGAGAAAAATTATAAATAATTTTTAGCAACAATTACTTAATATTATTAAATAATTTAAAAATCTATAAAACTATTATTTGAGTAGCTACAGTAAAATACTTTTCACCAGTATCAATTTGATACCTGTCCGATAAACCAAACCTGAGATATCACGTTTTTAAAAAACCCTTTTTTTCCATTTTTCCGTTTTTGACGATTTTTGAAATTGTTTATAAAATTAACAAAAAATTTTTGTGCAAAACCGCAAATTACGTTTTTTTTTATTAAAATGAAAAATAAAAATTTTTTATGTTCGGTTTATGATGGGCATGTTTGAGATCTAATTTCATAGATTTTTTTATTAAAATGAAAAATAAAAAATTTTTTTAACTGTTCGGTTTATAAAAGAATGACCCATATTTTAAATTAGTTTTTTGTGTAATCTGAAAATTACCCCCCCCATTTTAAAAAAAGGGGGGGTTTTTCTTCGAATTGAATCCACTTGACATTAAGCTGTCGGTTTAAACTGCTTGAGCAGTTCCACTTTTACTAAAAGCGGATCTAGTAACCGTAGATATAAATGTCACTTTCCATACAATCTTATTAAAATAGAGTTCAAAGTACAAACGTTTATACGAAAACCGAAGTGGAATTGAGAACAGGCCTTTTTTTTTTTTTTTTTTTTTTTTTTGGACGATAGAAGCATCGAAAACCAACTCGATCGCTGGACTGCGCTCGAAGTGTGGGACTCTAACCGCACTAAACTACCGCCACCTAACCCGTTTCCCGGCGGGACTGCCTTTCGGTATAACTTCGCCGGGGGGAATGCCCTTAGGCTCACTTAGGATTCTCTCCTATGTATAGAATTGCGCTCATGATCGGCGCGACGCAGTTTTTGGTAAACTATTGTGGCCATGGAGCTTACCGCAGACCAATTCTCTTCCGAGTCAAGCATGATGCTCACCAGGTTACAAGCGGCTGGTGTCCTCCCCACCCTCATGCTAAGCTCGTTTCTTTCTCGATTAAATGTCGGACAGACAAAAATATGTGTTCTGCGTCTTGTGTGACCCCCTGACAGTCGGTACAGGTTGGGTCGTCCTCGTGCTTAAACCTCCAGAGGTAGTATTTGAAGCACCCATGTCCTGTCAGCAGTTGCGTCAGATAGAAGTTTAACTGTCCATGTCGTCTGTTTAGCCAAGCGGCTATGTTCGGGATTAGGCGTCGCGTCCAACGTCCGTTTGTACTTCCATTCCACCTTTCCTGCCAAAGCTCGATTGTCGCTGATCTTTGCGCTTCCCGATTTTGAAGCCCTGCAGTCTCCGCCAAGACTTTCCTCTCGTTCGCCAATAGATCGATGGGGATCATGCCCGCTACCACAAGTGCTGCCGCGTGGGATACCGTGCGGTATGCAGAAGCCACTCTCATTCTGCTTCTGCTCTGTAGGACTGTGTTGTCATGGCACCTGCCCACACTGGTGCTGCGTAAAGGAGGATCGAAGTGACCACACTAACTAGAAGCCTTCTCGTACTCTGCTTGGGTCCGTGGGTGTTAGCCATGATGCGCGCTAACGCCACGCTCGCAGTAGCAGCCTTCTTGCTTGCATAACGCAAGTGCGCGCTATATGTGATCCGTCTATCTATCATTACTCCCAAGTATTTGAGGTATGGACTGGAGTGTATTGTGGCACTTCCGACCACTATGCTGGTAGTTTCGACTACCTTCCTGCTACTAATGAGCACGGCTTCCGTCTTGTGTTCGGCGAGTTGGAGTCCATTTTGGGTCATCCATTCATACACTATACTAATAGCATCGTTAGCTGCTCGTTGGACTTCGCTTATGTGCTTCGCCACCACTATCAGTGCCACATCATCTGCAAATCCTACAGAGGTGCATCCATTTGGCAGCTGGATTCGGAGGACATCGTCGTAGGCCACATTCCACAATAGTGGGCCAAGTACCGATCCTTGAGGGAGGGGAGAACAGGCCTGAATATGTATGTATATGAACATTGCATATACACGAGCCCACCGCCAAACAAATCAAATAACACTTTTTCCTGACACTTTAAGTGTTCTGGGGTGATGGAAATTAGACCGCGTAAATGAGGACCGCCGTCGGCGGTCTAATTTCATTTTTCAAAATGAATTTAGACCGCCATCAAAAAATGAAATTAGGCCGCGCGGTAATAAAAGAAACTATCTATACCATTAAAAAATAATGAAAATTTGCGCGTGCGGCGCTGAAACGGACTCAATTTTTTAAATTAAATACTTACTGTAAGAACAAGACCACGCGGTCTAATTTCATTTTGTGATCGCGGCTTTAATTCATTTTGATAAATGAAATAAGGCAGCGCGGTCTAATTTCATTTTGTGATGGCTGTCTAAATTCATTTTGCAGAATGAAATAAGGCCGCGCGGTCTAATTTCATTTTGTGATCGCGGCCTAAATTCATTTTGAAAAATGAAATAAGGCGACTGAACGCATGGAAGTGTTGAGAGTTACTTGCGAGCACGGTTGCCACTTGAGAAAGAAAAAACGCACCCCAAAAAGTAAAAAAATGAACCATTTTTATAAAAAAAGAGCCAAAAAATATTTTTGTTTACTTTTTCTTGTTACACTCAGAAAAAAGATTTTCCTTAAATTTTAGGAAAATGGATTTTATTACCTAACATCTTATTTTTAGGTAATAATTTCCTTAAATATAGTGCATTTTACCTAAAAAATCTGTTTTTAGGTTAAATTTTTTAGGAATCCTTTGCCTTAAGATTATGCCATTTTCCTAAACTTTGCATTATTATTTAAAATATAAACAAATATTTACAAAGCGGTTATTTTACGTTAAGAATGAATATATTTTATTCATGCACGAATTATAATAATATTTACTATACCAATTCAAATTATTTAATAGAGTTGTTGGTATTTAATAATATTAAAAAATTGTTGCAAATATATAATTCATATATATTTTTTTCAGCTGATTGCCACCATGAAATATATGTCAATATATGGCAATGGTTTGAAAGATATTCATTAATTAGTCATAAACAAATAAAAATTGTACGCCTTTTTCATATGATAATGGAATTTGGTTGTGGTTAAACTTATTTTGCCACTTTGGTCACACTACGCCACAAAATCGCTTGTCACTTGCCCCGGACGGTTGTCACTTTTACAAGTAAATAAATTTTTTGTTGTGTGAAATAAGTGAAGTGGCTAACAATAATACATGTACACGGGATTGGAACAAGAAGAAGTACATAAATGAACAATGCAACTTATGTTACATTATTATTTTTCATTTATATGTTTACGGCTCAAACAAAATCAAACAACACCAAACATTCTTCTTCTTGTTAGTCCCTGTGTGGACGCTCTGTAGTTACACAGTATGCGAGCAGTGCATACATACATTTGTGGTTTTCTGTCCCTTCTTGCCTTCGACCGTAAATTGGACTTTTTCTCTATACTGTCGTGTGTATAAAAATTAATATGTTGAATACAAAAATTTTTGTGAAATAAAATTTAAGTATTTGTGAAACAAACAAAATGAAATTGTTTTTATTTTATATATAAAAATTTTTTGGATATTACTGCTTTAATTATGGTTATGTTTTACTACCTAAAAACAAATATATAAGGGCATTTATTGTCAAAAATGTAGTCCTTTCTATAACTAACAATTTAAGGGCGTATGCTGCCTAAAATTATAATTTTTTTTTCCTCCATGAAATATATGTTAATATATGGCAATGAAAGATATTAAATTATTAAGTCATAAACAAATAAAAATTGTACGATTTTTTCATATGATATGAATAATTGAATTTGGTTGTGGTTAAACTTAGTATGCAACTTTGGTCACACTACGCCAATTCTCGCTGCACGCACCGGACGGTTGTCATTTTTACAAGTAAATAAATTTTTTGTTGCGTGAAATAAGTGAATGTGTATAAAAATTAATATGTAGAAAACAAATATATGGGCATTTCCAAAATGCCCAAAAAAAAAAGGTCCACCTGGGCCAAAAAAATTAAAGTGCTTAAAAACATTATATTTGATCGAATTTTCATTGGGAAACAATCAAATTAAACCCCTGTAAGCTAATCTTACATTTACTGATAACCCAATTGGATATATTCGGTTTCACGGACGTGCTAGCGCGATTTTTCTCATTTTGACATTAAATTTGCATAATTTTTTGGAAAAAAGTGACTATAGATTACATGTATTTTTGCTATCTAAAATCTTTCTGATGGTAAAAAGAGCTATACAAGAATGCATTAGAAACCATGAGAAACTATGCCAATGCAATTAACTGTAAGTTTTTGCTTCGCATTATAGCAGAAACCACATAAATATAATGATGGAAAAAATGTCACGTTCGACATGTCACGTATCGACAGAGATAAATATTTTTTTACAAAAAAAGGTACTCAAGATTTTTAAATGAAATAATATACATTTCAAAGAACTATTCATTCATAAGATATAAAGATTATTTGGGCTAAGTTATTGTGTTAGGTTTCGCTAAACTTTGTCTTTATAAAGCTGCTCGCGAAAACCACTTCTGTTTTTGTCACGTTCGAATAGCATCTAATTTTGTCATTATTTTGGAAACGGAATTTCACATGATATACACTTTAACGCTAATTAAAGTGCTTGCTGAGAGCTATATAAAACAGTAAAAAACGAATTAAAAATTCGATCTATTTTGACTTTTTTTCATTTTCAATGTGTACGACGGTCACGGTTCGACAGAATGGAAATGCCCATATATACCATAGTGCAATAAGTATATGTGCAAATATGTTTTCGTTTCTCTCTTCCTCTATAGTAACAGAACATATGTTCTAGGTATGCAAAAGTCTTTTGTTGTTATCTATTTTTAGAATGCTTTTGCATAATTCTTCTTTGGTCATCATTCTTAGTACCGTTATCACACATTTGAGTGGCGAGATTTGATTTTCTTAGGAAATAAGTTTATGTGCAAAAACCAATTAGTGTGCATTTAATGGTCGGCGTGCAACAAATTGGATGTGTTTTGATAAAAAATGAAAAGTTGAGAGTAAATTAAGTAGTTGTTGCAGAAACACAAAAAAAATTTTTTAATTTTCCTAAGAATGCCGCGTGGAACACATTTATCAGCTGAGGAACGCGGACGAATCCAAGGATTGAACGAAGGTGGGGCTACCATCACTGAAATAGCTTCCAGAGTGTCTCGACACAGAAATACGATAGCTAATTTCTTAAAAAATCCAAGCTCCCATGGTCAGATTAAACGCAGTGGCAGACCGAGCCACATCGACGATAGGTGCAAGCGTGAGATTAAGCGCCTGGCTGTAAACAATCAAATGTCTTGTACAGGCATTAAACGTCATTTAGAGCTCAATGTCGGTAGAAGACGGATCCATCAAATTTTAACTGAAAATTGTAACCTTAAACATAGTTCCCGGGTGGCTGTACCGATGCTATTGCCACGCCATCTTAAGGCTCGTTTGGCGTTTGCTGACAGGTACAAATTTTGGACCGAAGAATTCCGAAACGTTATTTTTTCGGATGAAAAAAAGTTTAATCTTGATGGTCCTGATGGCTGTCATAAGTATTGGCGTGACTTAAGAAAACCAAGAGAAACTCGCCATAAGAGGAATCACGGCGGTGGATCACTGATGATTTGGGCCTGTTTCGGATATGCAGGAAAGTCTCGGCTATGTTTTATCCCAATAAGAACAAACTCAGAAATCTATATTCAATTGCTGGAGAGTGAATTAATAGATTTTGCAGACGATCTTTACGAAGATAGATGGATTTTTCAACAGGACAACGCTCCAATCCACACATCAAAAGCCACAAAGGCTTATTTTTCTTCAAGAAAAATACCTGTACTGGAGTGGCCGGCTATCAGTCCTGACTTGAACCCAATTGAGGACCTCTGGGGTATCCTCTCAGCCAGGATTTATAAAGGTGGGAGGCAGTTCGACTCAATTCAGCATTTAAAGTACGCTTTGCTTGCAGAATGGGAGTTAATAAGCAATGAAACTCTCCAAAATCTGGCAGATTCCATGCCAAACCGCCTTGCAAAAGTCTTAGAGGCAAAAGGAAAGCACATTAACTATTAAAGTAGATCAAAAGTTTGAACTTAATACAAAATTTTAAGAACTATATAAAATGCACATATACTTATTTCCTAAGAATGAAATACATTTGTTAAATAATAATTTTTTTGTTAATAAATATTGAAGTACTGTAAGGCAGTTCTTAGTTACTGGCTCTAGAGCTATAAGTAAAAAATATACTTGGCTTGAATCGTTTGGTTTAAAACAAGGTTTTTCCAAAAATGTTAATGCACATATACTTATTGCACTGAGGTATATATAATAAAAAGAAATTTTTGTTAAAGAAAATTTAAGTATTTTTGAAACAAACAAAATGAAATTGTTTTTTTTTTATATATAATATATCATTTTTTTTGGATATTACTGCTTAAATTATGGTTATGTTCTACTACCTAAAAACAAATATATAAGGGCATTTATTGCCAAAAATGTAGGCCTTTATATAACTAATTTTTTTCTGAGTGTATATTTTCAAAATATCTTTTTGACAATAACGTAAAATAGCGCAATCTTCTCATTTTCTTAAACTTCAAAAAAAAAAATTGAAATTTTTCATGTATTTATTTACTTCTTAACATTATGAAAACAAAACAGTCAATATTCAATATACTGATATATGTATAAATCACACTCTGAGATCAGTTGCTTTCCTATATTTACAAGTCTTTGACAGACCACACATAATTTGACTCTGTGCTCGTACAGAGTTCCTTGCATAGCATTATATTTGATACTGAATCAAATTCGAGTTTATTTCTCAATTTGGTTTTTATCAAACTGATGGTAAAAAATTTACGCTCTCCCGAAGTAGAACTGTGTGGAAGGGACAATATATTTCTTAAAAATTCTACTAATTCCTTAAACACTTCAATATTAACCCCGTTTTTAACTTTTGCCACTTCTTCCCAAAATAAAGATATCTCCTCTTCTTTTTTATACCCGTTACTCGTAGAGTAACGAGAGCGTAAGTTAAAGTCGGCTCTAACCGACTTCGATATACCCGTTACTCATGAAAAACATGTTTAACAGTGTTCCCGCGTTCCTTAGTGTGACCATCCAAAAAGTATGCAACACTTTTTTGGGTGGTAGCGGGAAGGGCTTGGTTCACTTTTTTGCTTATAACTTGAGAACCGTTTATCCGATCTTTATCATTTTTTCGGCAAATCGATTCATTTTGCTAATTACTAACTATCTCTAGAAGGAACGAATTCTGTATCTTTAAAACTGTAGGAGAAAAAAATATTTTCCAAATTGCGGGCGCGGGAGGGGGCGTGGGCAAAATTTGAAACAAACTTGATCTGCGTGCAGATAAAAGAAGCATTTGTCCCATACATGTCAAACCTCTATCTCTTACCATCTCTTAGATCTAGGTGTTCATACAGACAGACGGACGGACGGACGGACGGACGGACGGACAAATGGACAAATGCTTCTTTTATCTGCACGCAGATCAAGTTTGTTTCAAATTTTGGCCACGCCCCCTCCCGCCCCCGTAATTTGGAAAAAAGTTATATCTGCTACAGTTTCAAAGATGGAGGACTCGTACCTTCTAGAGATAGTTAGTAATTAGCAAAATGAATCGATTTACCGAAAAAATGATAAAGATCGGATGAACGGTTCTCAAGTTATAAGCAAAAAGGTGAACCGGGCCCTCCCCGCTACCAGCGTAAAAAATGTTGCATACTTTTTGGATGGTCACACTAAGGAACGCGGGAACACTGTTAAAATTGTTTTTTCATGAGTAACGGGTATATCGAAGTCGGTTAGAGCCGACTTTAACTTACGCTCTCGTTAAACTTAGCTTCAGGTTAATTTAACATGGCCCATTGAGAAATTATTTTATCTGGATCCGATTCACATAAGTACTCAAAGTTTTTAATTAGTGGCATAATATCGGTTTCTTCGCTAGAAATTACGTTGGCTGGTGTGATCATAATGAGAGATTTAATATCCTCTCGGCCAAAATCAAAGCGCGGCCAGCTCCAAGTTAAACTCGCGTACCGTTTCCTTTACTTTTCAAGTTGCGGATTTCTCCATACACCGGCTATCCATATACTGTTGGGCTTTAAGACCAACAAAATGTTGTCAACGGGCAACAAATAAGAATTTAAGTCGGTAACACTAAAGCGATTAAGGTCCATATTCTTTAAATATGAGAGAGTAACAAAATTGTTGAGAGTTACTTTTTAAATAGATTATAGACTTATATAAAGGAAAGGTAAGCGAATACGTTCTGATTGAAACTCCGTATTTAAATCATTAATAATTTTCATAATATATTATAAAAAGTAGAAATAACTTTTTATTTCAGGTTTAATTAAATTGACTATTTCTTTTGGCTTAATATTGTTGACTTCTAGGGTCTGATCTAAGAAAAATAATTGGAGAGCATCCCACTGCTCAAGCATTCGCCCAATAACTTTTTCTAAGGACAGCCATCTTGTCATTGCTATTCCCAAAATTTTGTGTGGTGTTACTTCGCATTATTCTTGGAACTCTTTTAATTCCTGAGTCCTTTTCGGGCTCCAAGCAAAATATGAATAAAAAAAAATATTTCGGCAAAGCATTGAATGCTCGATGGCAACTTTTGCATGCGTAGCCCGAGCAAAGGTGTAGGGAATGGCAAGTGCGTTTCAAATAAAACAAGTTTGTGTCCCCGCTTAGCTTGGTTTTAAGGCTATTTAAACTTCCAGCCATAGTGTTTGCGCCGTCAGTTGCAAGACCAATTTAATTTTTTAGGGGTATGCCATTTGTTAAAAGAAATGATTTTACTGCACACATTTTTCTAACTCAATCAGTGTTAAAAATGTGTCTTTTTTCATACCTGTTAAAGCGTGAAAATAGCATGCCACTAACACAGGGGAGATTTTCAATTCAGTTACAATGCGTTTTATGGATTTCTTGCCAAGTTCCTTGGACATTTGCGTTGCCGTGGTTCGCCCACATCTGATGTACATAGCAATTTTCGAGTCAGGACAGCACACCCGCAACAAATTTGGCAAAGAGTCCATCAATAGAAATGGAAGATTGTGCATCATAAGGAACATTATTAGCGCATATTCCGCATTGTGAACCTGCTTGTGGTGTGAAGTTTTATCACTTGTAAAGCCATCTATTTTTACTGGGTTTTCCTTTGTCTTCATATTCATGATATGCACACCTAGCCTGTCGTGTCCTTGGAGGCCGGTTAGATGGTTAAGTAAGCACTTGTCACAAGCGGCGCAAAATGCACGTCCATCATTATTTCGTAGCCAGCGAAAATGATCAAGCCACTACGACCGAAATTTGCTGTGGGCGGATACAGCAACTCTAAGACAAAAATTTAATTATGCGACAGGCGCTATAAAATACTTTTGTTCAAACTCACTTTTTGTTTTCCACCTGAGAACTACACTCCTGCCCAAAATTGGAGAATGGAGAATGGGAATACATAATACAACCAAATCAAGTATGCAGAATTAAAGCTTAATGAATTCTGCTTAAAATCTGATATTTTTATCTCTGATTGCATCTCGCGTTTTCAAGTAGCGGTAAAAAAAGCAAAAAAGTTCGATTTTTGTCATGTCTGCAAGTGTATCAAAATTATACGACATATTTCGAATATTGCGGCTGGAGAGAAAGATTTGGTTTCAATACAAGTTTTTTATATGTCTGCTAACAATTTAATGAATTTGTAATAAAATGCAGCGTGGGCGTTTGTGTTCCGACGAGGAAAATGAAAGGGATAAGAGCCTACAACGATGTTGGCTTTAATGAAAGCGAAATATCGCGAAAAATCGGTCGAACACGTTGTTTTATCACCGAATTTTTTAACAATCCGGATGAATATGGTGTGAAGCATAGCTCTGGAAGAAAAACCAAGTTGTTTGACCGCGAAAAACGTAGCATAGTACTTAAAGTTAGCAATTCGATTGCTTCGTGCTACACACTTGCCGCGTGTTTCAGTACGCCTGTGTCACGGATGATTGTTTGGCGGACGCTGCAATCATCGGAGTGCATTGTCAGAGGAGTCTTAAAAAAGGCTCCGTTCTTAAAGCCGCACCACAAAACAGCACGACTTCAATTTGTGGAAATAAAACTTGGAGAGAAACTGGGCCTCGGTATAAAATTTTTACTATATTTTGTTTAAACAGCTTTGTTCAATATTTATCATTTAGATAATTTATTCTGATGAAAAAATTTTGTCCTGACGACCCAGATGGGTTTCGGTACTATTGGATATATTTGAGTAAGGATCCACTTATGTTTTCCAAACGCAATTTCGGAGGCGGATCCGCAATGGTTTGGGAAGCCTTTCATGCGTCTGGAACGCTTGATCTGTGCTTCACAAGCTGCAGGATGAACAGTGGGGAATACAAAAAAGTATTGGAGAGAAAAAGAAAAAATATGGAAAGAGATCTTGTTTTTCCGCAAAATAATGCATCTATTCACAAGAGCAGAGAGACCCAGCGCTTCATAAGTGATCACCATATAAATGTTTTGGATTGGCCAGCATGCTCCCCTGTCCTAAACTCAATTGAGAACATTGTAGGTATCTTAGCCAGACGTGTTTACGCCAATAACAGCAAATTTGAAAATGTCGAAAGCCTCAAAAGTGAAATTTTGGCTCAATGGCCTCTTTTAGACCAAAATTTACTTACAAATTTGGTGAATTCAATGCCTAAGAGACTTTTCGAGGTAGCAAAGGCTCAAGGTTGCTCTATTATTCATTAAATAGTGTTTATATAATATTTTACGAATAAAATGTTAACTAAATCCAACAAATGTCAAATGTGTCGTATAATTTTGATACAATTGCAGACATGACAAAAATCGAACTTTTTTGCTTTTTTAACCGCTACTTGAAAACGCGAGATGCAGTCAGAGATTAGAATATCAGATTTTAAGCAGAATTCATTAAGCTTTAATTCTGCATACTTGATTTCGTTGTATTATGCTTTCCCATTCTCCTACGAGGGTCGAAACTAAAATTTTCATGGTGTCGTATAATTTTAGGCAGGAGTGTAGTGTTTGCGGTCTCAGCGTCTGTGTAAGAAGACTCAGTGCAAGTTTCTCTATTTTCTCTCTGAACTTATAATCTTTTTTCTCTCTGAACTTATAATCAACATATAAAGCACATGTTGTGCTGGTGCTTAAACTCTATTTACTGACTTCTCCATTTTTTCACAAATTAGCTAAACGATTAATCTCACTACTAAAATTTTCGCAGCCGCCACCGGCTCAAAACCATGCGTATTCCTAGTATAAGCGATGGGCATAGGCTCCGATTATTTACAGAGTTGCATGCCGTAATTTCGATAGTTTTCAGTGTTGACAGGGAAAAAATATCCAGATCTACATTAGGTGCGGAATAATGAATAAGCCAATTATAAGAAAAAAGAGCCAAATCCAATAAAAAAGTGCCAGTGCACCAAGAGGAAAAAAAAACACCAGTTTTGGTGCAAAAACACCAAGTGTGGCAACCGTGCTTGCGAGCTATGGTTCAAATAGGTCATTTATTATTTTTATTTTTGTAAATTAGTGTAATCGGACAAGCTACCTATGCCCGTTTCTGTGCTTACGAAAACTGCTTGTGAAATCTGTATTTGAATAATTATTCAAAATATTGCGCTTTTTTGGGCAATTCGCCATTTTCATTTCCCCAAAGCCTTTCTAATTTTAGTGTATAGGAGTGAGCTTGTGATATAAAATCGCACTGGACTTTTGTTATGAGTCTTTCCATATCAAAAACACCTTGAAATAATTTTATGATTCCACCTTTTTTACTATCACTACTCTGTCCAGCGTTTTTAACATTTTTATATCCTTGGAGAGGGTATATTAAAATTGTCCGGATGTTTGTAACGCACAGAAGAAAGCATCTCCGACCACATAAAGTTATATTCTTGATCAGCATGACGAGCTGAGTCTGTCCGTCCGTCTGTCCGTCCGTCCGTCTTTACGTCTGTCCGTCTGTTTCTATGCTATCTCCTCCGTCAGTTTTAAAGCTATCGTAACCAAACTTTGCACAAAGTCTTTTGGTACAAATACGCTGCACATTTGTCGGAACCGGCCGGATCGGATGTCCATAGCCATAGGAACGATCTGTTCAAAAAGTAGTTTAAGTGAGAAAAACTTTTTTGTTTTCAATGCTATCGCTCCCAACCGTCGAATTTATTAGTTTTCTATGATATCACATAATTTCACCAAGATTTATCGACATCGGACAACTATATAGTATAGCTGTCATACAAAAAATAGATCTAAAAACAAGTCTTAGTAAGAAATACTTTGATTTGTTTTCAATTCTATCGCTCCCAAACTTTGTACAGATCAATATTATATACTACCACATAATTCTGTCAAGTTTGATTCAAATCGGATGACTATAGCATATAGCTGCCATAGGAACGATCGGTCGAAAAAGTAGTTTTAGTGAGAAAAATTTTTTGGTAATTATATTGTATAGGCATATAACAAAGTGGCCGCGTATATCATGCTCCAAGGGTATATAAACTTCGGTCGAGCCGAAGTTAGCTTCTTTCTATTTTTAGATGGTAAATGGCATTTCTGCTCAACCTAAAATTTTAGCATTTCGATTTCTCTTCATGATTAAAATGCAGAAGCAGTTAATTTACATACTATCGGGGGTGTCACAGAAATCTTGGCCTCGGTTGGTTTGCAAAACGCTCGAAAAATCCGTCGGTGTCCCAGAACTTCAAGAGATTTCGTTTTCTTATATGAAAATCGAGTTGGTAGGTTTGTGTCCATGCTTAGTGGCCATTTCTATCCAATCTGTTAACAGGGTTGCCCTTTCTCGCAAAAAAAACGTCCCATATTCTAGTTATGAGTTAATTTGATCTTTAAATTCAATTTTTTGATAGTTTTATATGTTTTACAATGCATTTTTTAATTATAATTCAAATTTAAGTCATATTCTCAAAAAAAAGGTTGCAAAATTAAAGAAATATTTTTGCGCACATTCAAAAAATATAACTTGACAACTCTAAGCCATTATTGATGCCTATGTTGGCACATAGATGGCAACTCCATAAATTGAGGTCGCTATGGTTGGCAGGTTTTAATTGTTCCGCAGCATTAGGAGGGTTTTTATTGAAGCAAAAAATTTTAATATTAAAACAAATAAAGTATTTAATTAATTTGATGCAACCTATCCAGAAAAATAATGTTGTTCACATTTCCAAAACTAATTTTGCATATCGAAATCGTTTGGTTGACGAAACGCGAGAAATTTGAAACCAACCGACAGAGATTTTTGTGACACTGAGAATTGGTTTTGGGTTGGAAAATGGTTGGAAGAGATTTCTGTGACACCGCTGTATATGTTCCATGTTTATTTTCAACAAACATTTTTTTTTTTTAAATTATGCAGGAAATAAAGGGCGAAATTCAATATTTTGGCTGTAGTTAAGATATCATAATAAATCAATAAAACATTTTCCAAGTCAGTTAGACCGCATACATCAATTTGTATTTGCTATTGGTCTGCTTTAGGAACTTGGAATTGATATTGTTCCTAAAAATGTTGTTAAATAAATTTACGAAGAAACAGTAATCTGTTACACAATTAAACCCATGACCGACGGGCCACTATTGCAGTGTCGTCTGCAAATCCTAAAAGTATGCTTCGTAATAGTTAATTGTCTGTTAGCATAGAGAGAGCCATTGAAATAAACGCAACGCTCTCTCGGTTTCGTTAACAAAAAAAACATTCGCGTAGACTAGTCCGTCGAAGATATGGACTGAGCTCGGAACGAATTTTTATCAGTCGCATTTCTGTGTTTGAACAGCGCGTCACGCCTATTTTTTATTTCGTTTTAAAATGATAAGCACGAGAACAACAAGTGGCACAGTGGACACGCTGCTTAACCGTAACGCCGTGCCGATAATTGATCTATCGCATTGTGGTAAATCGACCCATACACCTTTGACAATCATTTTCAAACTTTCTGTGTTATTTCAGGCATAGAGCAGATGCCAATTCAGACCGTTGTCAATCGAGTTGGTCTTCAACTGCGGAAAACCTTTTCTGAAAGAGGCATAGCTTTTCTGGTTAACCATGGTATAGCCGATGAAAAGGTAGGTCTTACTAACTCAACTTGCTTAGGCCTTTCATATTATTAGTCTGGCTTAGATCAAGGCTGCCTGGAACCGTTTTGATGACTTTTTGGATCTACCAGCGGATGTTAAGCAGCCTTACTCCCGCAAAAATGACAGCAACCGTGGCTATGTGAGTCCCGGCATGGAACGCTTTGATGGCAAATCGCTAGAGCTCCGTCATGCTTTCAATATTTGCACTCTGCAAGGCGAAAACTTTCCGCAGGACATCTTACCCAGGTTTGCGGAAGACGTAGGCATACTGGCCAACGATTTAAAGACATTGGCTACTTTCATTCTGAGAGCGCTGGCCGCCTCATTGCATATTTCCGAAACGTTCTTCCTGGATAAACACTCACAAATGCTGTCTGGTGAGGAATATAACTTATCCACTCTTCGCATGCTGTATTACCCATCAGTGGTGGAAGATGAACCTCACCAAGAAAACGATGTAATACGTTGTGGGGCCCATGTGGACTATGGCACATTTACATTGTTGGCTCAGGATTCAGAGGGAGGTTTGGAAGTCCAGCTACCTGGCAGCGAAAAATGGGAGCGCGTGGGCCATCTTCCAGGGGCTATACTGATCAATGGAGGTGCGATCTTGTCCATTTGGACACAGAAGCGCTACAATGCACTGGTAGGCATTGCATTTTGATAAGAAGTACAAGAAGTCATGATATTTTTCTTAACCTCTAGTTACATCGCGTTGTCATACCTGAGGAGGAGTACAGTCGTACTCGGGGCAGACACTCGCTTGCCTATTTCTGCCATCCGGATAATACGACTATGATAAGGCCCAGCGAGCTTCACCCTCCAGATGCAACACAAGACACTTCAGATGAAAGGTGAGTTGATAAAGTTTTGGACCCTCATATCATAAACACTAGTTAAAATTTCGTTGATTTCTTCTTTATTGTTTCACATATCTGCAATTGCTTAGAGTCTTCAATGCATACCAGTTAACACAACAAAAGTTCGGCGATACGTATGGACTGGACAACTGAAGAAAGGCAGCTCTGTGACTAACCGATGATGTCACGACAAGATCGTGAGCACAGACAGAGTTTCATGTGTGAGCATCCGTGATCCGTAATTTTAAAAAAGTTTTTTACCTGCAGAAAATGTTTCTGGAACTTTGGAATTATTTCTTCCTTTGCATATCTTTAATATTGGAATCCATTAGATGAGTGTCTCAAACGATTAAAACGATATTTTGCTTAAGGGGGGACATCTAAGTAGAATTTTTTGAATATGGAAATTTTTTTTTGACTTAAATAATGCTTTAGGGTCTTAAAAATAACATACCAAAAAATTGAATCCGCCAAAAGTTTCTAAGTGTCAAAATTTTCCATTCTACGGCGAAGTCTGGCTCCAAAATCGACGAATTTTGGCAAACAAATTTAGATATTGCTACCAATATTGCAACAAGTGTTTTTAACGATGGCCTTATATCAATTTTGAGAACATTTGATGTCATGGACTTGACAATCGGCTCGAAAAGTTTCAAGTTTTGCCAGGAAGTGGACCAGTACCGCTTTAATAAAGCTGAGCAATAATTGAGCGATGGAGCAAAAAATGCTCGCTTTAACTTAAAAGCAGCTCGGAAGGAAAATGAACAGAAGGTGTATGGTGCAGGCATCGCAGAATAAATATACATGAATAAATTACACGATTTTACAGTACTTAAAACTTTAAACGCGTTTATTTCGAAACCACTTTTTTCAGCTGGCCGGACACACAACTTAAGCAAATCTGAACCGATCGATCTGAATTTTTGTGAGTAGTAGTATAAATATATTTTGGCATATTGCAGGCATGGCTTTTTGCCGTGAGCCCAATGCCGATTATTTCTCTTTTTTCTTACAAATCTTACATACAATATTACAATTTCTCTTAGATGACAATGACAAAAATATTAACAAGACATTTACAGGACTACATTTACATTAATTGCGACCTTATCTCCCTAGAAACTTTCTTCCATTATGTGTTGTCTGTACTTTTGAGCGTGGCTGACATATGCTGCTAGACTTGTCCAGTTGCTTCCGTTCAACAGGTTGATGCATTCCTCCACATTCGAATACGGTGTTCCGAAGCATCCTGCCCTGATCTCTTGTAAAATTGGACATTTCCCCTTCACACAGTGCATTCTTAAGTTGCACTGTGTGCATTCATTTGTGTGATTTTCCAGGTGTGGGCGGTAGTTTAGGTTAAGCATCTCTACTCTTGCTCTGAAAATTTGCATTATTCTGTAGCAGCCGATATCATCCTGGAAGTAATTGTTTTCATTTAAGTCGTATGTTAATAGTTTGTAAATTTGTCTTCCAGAGCTCTTCCTTGCTTGATCCTCCCACATTCTCCTTGTCTTCGTGTCTATGTTAAAAATCAATCTGCTTTGCTCCAATCTCCACACGCTTGGGTTTTCCATTGTCAGCGGGGTCTCATAGTCGCTTGCCATTTTGAGCCATTGGCTGAAGAACTGTGCTTTTGACTCCAGCAGGTATTTTGTGACAATTTTTGGATATCGTCGGTCCGGCATGTTTAAGGTTTTCAGAACATATTTAAAATGGATGTCCAATGTATAGGTAAATAATGCCGGCAGACCAGTTTCCAAATGGATTGCGTAATTTGGCGTATTCTGCGGAAGGTGGAAGACTCTTTTGATAAAATACCGTTGACTCCGTTCTACATCTTCATAGCTATCAGAACACCATACTTGAGCAGCGTAGCAAGTGATCGCCCTCGCTGTCGCCTGGTACATCTTATATTTCGTGCTCATGCTCACTTGTTTCCGTTTCAGCAGTCCATTCCACGTACTACTAATTGCCACTTGAGTATCTTTCCTCTTGAGCTCTGCGTGCTTTTGGAAGGTCATATTGCTCGTCAGAGTGACGCCAAGGTATTTAAAAGATTTGACTACTTCCAACTGTATACCTGCTAGGCTCCAATTCTCGTTTCGCGCAAATCTTCCTCTCCCATTTCGGACTACGAGTACTTTCGATTTTTCGCTATTGATAGAAAGTTTCCAGGTGTTACAGTATGTGTATGTAGTGTCTATCATTTCCTGTAGTTCTTCTGGGGTCTCCGCCATCATGACAATGTCATCCGCATACATCAGCACCTTGAACCGCTGCGAGCCTAGATTTACCCCTCCAGCGAGTTTCTCAGTAATATCGTCGATGAAGAGGGCAAATAATAAAGGGCTGAGTAGGCACCCCTGTTTAACGCCTTGGTTCGTGGAGAAACCCTCCGACAGACTTTGACCATCCCACACCCTTGCGATGTTTGCTGTAAAGGCTTTCCAGGGTTTTTAAGATTTTGGTGGATACACCCAAGTTGCTTAACTTATACAGCAGGCTGTCCCTATTTATTGTGTCGAAAGCTGCCTGGAAATCGATAAAAAGCAATACATCTTTTTTCCTTTGCTCAAATAATCTTTTGCTAATGCAGTTAGAACGTAGATGCTGTCGACTGTTGAGTATCCTTCTCTGAATCCCATCTGGTTTTCACTTAAGAGCTGGTTTCGGTTGGTGAAATTGACTAGGCGAGCAAGAAGAACTGACGCGAATACTTTCGTTGCTGCATTTAAAAAAGAGATTCCCCTGTAGTTTTGGGCTTCGTTTGGGTTTCCTTTCTTGTATATAGGGTATACGATGTTGTCCTGAAAACTGGCGGGCACTTTGGTGGACTCAAAAATGTTGTTAAAAGCATCGGTGAGCTTAAAGATGAGCGATTCAGTGGCATGTTTATAGAACTCACAGGGGACTCTATCTGTTCCAGGGGCTTTGTTGGGCTTACTCTTTGCCAGTGCGCTTCGAATCTCCTGTGTAGTAATAGCGCAATCTAAATCATCCACTATGTAGTTGGGTAGTGCGAAGCTCAGTGTACTGTTACTCTCGTGTGTCCATAGCAGACTTTGGAAATGTTCTGCCAGTGCCGATGGTTCAACCGATATTGTTTTCCTTGTACTAGATCCATTTAGTTTCCTCACCAAAGTCCAGAAAGTTTTACTGTCTGTGATATTGCCAATTGCCTTTTCCATATCGATATAATACGACCGTAGTTTATTTTAACATAACTGCTTATATATGGCATTTTCGGATTTATAAGCTATTTTTTCTTCCGACGCATTCGTGCGTCTAGCTTGCTTAAGCGCGTTGATAGATCTGTTTCTGGCTTCCTCACAGTCTCCATCGAACCACGGTTGAAACCAACTTCGCTTGTCTTTCGTCTGCATGAATTTCGCTGCTGATGTGATGCATTTTGTGAGCTCGTCTATAGTAGTCTGTCGAGGTGTTGTTGTTAGTTTTGCTAATTCCTGGTCTAATTTCGTCCTATACACAGGTGCCTTTTTTTGGATCCATTTCAGCTTTGGTAGTAACTCCCGTGTGCATTCTGATGTATTGGGGCTGTGTTGCAACTCAAGATCCACCACCAGTGGCATATGATCGGAGAGTGGTTGTGTTTCTGTAATAAAGTCCTTAACCAGGCCGTGCAAGATGTCTTGGATAATGCAGTAATCTATGGTCGATGTAGCCTGACCTCGTATGAACGTAAAGCTCCCAGTATCACTTGCTGTTGCACCGTTCAGAATTGTGAGTCGAAAGCATTCACAAAGTTCGATTATTTTTTTTCCTTTGGCATCTATCACTTTATCCTGTGAGCATCGTTTCGAATTCGCGAAAGTTTCCATAGCTGTGGGTTCCATTATCGTACTTTGCAGTTCTCCTGTCCTGGCGTTTAGATCTCCTATAAGCATAATATTATCTAGGAATGACTGGTTCAGGATGTTGTGCAGTTTTAAAAAGTCGTTCGTCCAGTCGTTGCAGTTCAGATAGCATGGAACAACATGTAGTTGCTGATTTTGCGTCACACACTCGATTGTTATGGTCTCCTCAATAGTCCTGAAGGTGCACATTCGGCGTAAGTCCTTTCTGATGCCATAAAGGATGCCTCCACTTGCTCTTACCCTTCCTGATGACCTTGTCGCCAGACTCCATCTGATATCAAAATCCGCAAAATATGTCTCGTACTGTTGCTCATTTTTTCGATAAAAGTTTCATAAAGAAGAATAAATATGTCAAACTCGCTTATCATTTTGAAAAAGTTTTTCTGAATTAGTTTATTACCCAGTAGTTTTTTTTTGGGGGGGGCGCCAAAGCAAAGCATCCGGTGACCCGTTGGCACAGTACCCCCAGACGCTCATACAATTTAAGTCAACCATCCGGCAGTTTGCTAAGGGGTAATCATCAGACTGGCCGATCAGCACAGCAACGCCAGACGTTCGCACACAAATTGTCAGCCAGCCGCCAGGCGGTTTTAGGACTGCCATCGGCCAGGCCATTTACCACTTATCACCCGGCAATCAGCTAAGGGTAACCCAATGGACAGGCCGATCGGCACAACAATACCAAAAGTTAAACATAATATGCCAACCATCCGCCAGGCAATTTCGGAACAGACAAAAGCCCACAATTCGGATAACCCGGCATCGGCTAACGGTAAACATCGGACTGACCGATCCGCTCAGCAATATCAGAACTTAGTGCCCCCCCCCAAATACAGGTGAAAGATGAACAGAGGGGTTAGCTCTCCCCTCCCAACAAAAGATTTTTTTTCAGCACATCTGCAATTTTGAAGATGCGCACACATGTGGCTGATCTGAGCTTTTAGCTTATACATTTTATTCTCGCTAGCAACATGGTATCTAATCGATTGCGAAAATTTAAAAATGAGAGAAAATTAAAGCAAAGGAAAAAAAGTATGGGTTCACTAGATTTTAATTGTTAAAGAGGCATTTTACGAATTTCTTCATTTATAAATTTATTGTGAAAAGGTATTTTATTTCAGGAAAAACTAAAGTATTGCTACATATAGTTTCCACATCTAAGTTTATAATGGCACCAATGATTTGTAAAAATATTGATTTGGTGTGCTCCCGCAGACGATCTCCTAAAGGTCTTAAAAAAAATAGGTGTTTTTGGTGACTTTGAAAATTTACCTGACAAGTCAGTCTTTATAAATATGCGAGTGACTTAGAAAAACGGTGTAAATGCTTTTAACTTTAAGACCCTATATACCTTTATTCGTCCCTCTTGATGACAAAAAGATTGGCTCCAATTCTTCAGTTGTTTCTAAGAAATCACAGCTCTTACCAATTCCGATCAATCGAATTCGGAAACTGGAAGAGGCCTGTATATTTTTATCGTATTTTCATAGGGAAACAATTAAATTGAACTAATGTAAGCCAATCTTACATTTACTCATAACCCATTTGGAGATATTCGGTTTCACGGCTGTGCTAAAGCAATTTTTCCCATTTTGACATTAAAATCTTTTTGATGGTTTACAAAAATGCATAAGAAACCATGAGAAACTATGTAAATGCAATTAACTGTAAGTTTTAAGTTCTGGCATAGCAAAATCCAAATAAATATATCGATGGAAATGCCTCAGGATTCGCTGAAATCGACTTTTGAATGGGTCCCCTAAAATCGCCTCTGTTTTCATCCCGTGCGAATGTAATGTTTTTTTGCCATTATCTTGAAAACAAAAATTTGCGCAAAATTAATCATTGCACCGATTGTAGGACTGTTGAATATAAGTTAAGCCTATGGTGAAAATAAAAATTTTATTTTGCCTTTTTATGTAAATGTAAATGCGTACGATTGTCCGGGTCGAAGTCATGGAATGCCCATATATAAATATTATTTAATAATATTGGAGATCGCATTTTTTAAGTTTTATTCGTCACAATTCTATTGAAAGGTAGGCTAAATGCAATTTCTCTTCATAAGATTGCTTTGGAACTGCCGCCGGTTTTAAATACATCAGCGAGCAGAAATAAACAAGCATGTTTGTTCATTCCAACAAAGCTGAACTTACGGCTGAATTAAAATGTTCAAGTAAGCTCATAGTGTGCGCACTTCCATGCACGTAGAGTGTTTGTTTTTCGAAAGCTGAAAGCTCTGCCTAAAGTTCGGCGGTTGTCTAAAAGTTTTTAAAGAAAGAAAAACTTTTTATTAGATGTTCCTAGGCGGGATCGAACCCTCGACCTCCCGCACTGAAGGCAAACCCACTTCCCGCCCGCACCACAAATGGCTTCATTTTTAAACCCTTGCAAAGATTATTATAATTTTCCCCTCCCAGTTTGCAACGTAAGAAATATTCATTTCCGACCCTATAATATATATATATTCTCGATAGTTCCTTCGGCACAGACGAAGTTAGCTGGGCCTTCTCGTTATTAACCATTTGGCAATATCTAAAGTTCGCGCATTATATGTCGTTCCCCTTTGTTGATCCCTGAGATAGAAATTAAGACTTTTACTGATTTGGATGATTTGGAACCGTCATATATGATGGGAATAACAGAAGCAAATATAAGGTTTGTTAAAAAAGACCAACTTTTTAAATTTGGTGGTGTACCCTTTTTTAAGCTGCCAGATTCTAGTAGGGTCAATAGGGAATATTTCTTGAGGATGTGTGCATTTTGAGTTAAGCATTCGGTACATTGCGGTTTTTATCCGCCGACATTCGTCTACCCGAATATGTATACTCTAAATCAGCAGACGCGTCAGTCAGTCGACACGAAGTATAATTTTTTTAATTGCGAATGCACAATCGTTATGTTTCCTGATTAAAGCTAAATGAAAAGATGTGCGTTTGTAGGCACATCTGACTTATGTTAAGAAATTTTTTAAATGAGAACTTTATAAAATATGTCAAATATAATATATATAGCCATTTAGTTCGGCTTTTAATCTTAGCAACAGTAGCACTGAGCTAGAGTATTCGACTGAGAAGCGTACGGTCCCGAGTTCAAATCCCAGTAAAGGTATGTTTATAAAAAAAAAAAATTTCAGAGTTCTTTCAACACATTCTAAAAATGTGTTGTGTTTCGGTGGTTGGTGGTAATGTATAGAAACAAATGTATGTATAAAATTAAACAATCCAAATATCTCTTTTTCTTTTGGTATTTTGGGTGATAAAACCGCCTGGTCGATGTTTAGTCCATACCACCCGCCATAAGGCTTACCCAAACAGCCTGACGCTCGGTTGGACACTTTTGTCTGACCGCTGGCGGCGGTGTCCGGATTTCATGACATCCCATATAAAATCTGGTATGAGAGCTGGTATGGGGGCCGGCAGCCGGAGCCAGAATCCGGCTGACATTCTCCAGCCGGCCGGCGACCTCCCGATCTACAGGGTAGCTAACCCTGCAATATTGTAAGATAAGATTCGTAACTTCCTGTAGCTGATGTGTTGTGAAATAATCGGTAAATTTTGTGCGGTTTTTCTTTGAGTTGACTCTATGCCCTTGCTAAGTTTTTTGCCTGATAACATTCCAGCAGCGTCTTAAAATCTAAGGGGAGATCTCACATCTTAGCGCCATATAGCTCGTCAAGCACCTCCGTAGCCCTTTTCTCTCCATTAGTTAGTTCCGAGTTGGCATCAAATCTCATCCAATTGCCTCCAATTCGCATGATATCGTTTATCACTATGATTTTGTGGCTTGTATCTCGCGCTTGTATGAGTAGTTTCAACTGGAAAAGTGCCTTTTTATGTGCTTGCCTTATGTCACTCAAGTCCTTCTCCACATAGATGTTTGAATTTTTGTGAGTGAATCGGAAATACCTATGGCTATCGATCCTCGTAGGATTTTTTCGATATTTTGCTTACTTTTATTTAAACAATTTTTTAAGACCTTTTTTTTTTTTTAAACCAATTTTTTTTTAAACAGTCACCATTTCGCCAAAAATCAAATAGGGTCTACGGAGAAATGATACACGACCGCCATTTTGTTTTTGAAAAAAATCGAAAATCATTTCGAGTATATGTATCACACTATAATACCTCATTCACAAATTTTCAATTGGCCCTTCCATTTGGCCAACAAAAATTCTGAAAATCCACTATTTTTCAGCTTTTTAGATGTCCCCCCTTTAGTAAACCAAATGTGTAGCAATCTTGCGACTATAGTGGAAACGAAAATGAAAAGCTAAACTCATCTAAGAGCAGTAATGCATGATTTACTTAGATTTTAGATTTTTCATACAAGAATCCGAAATAATAAAATAAAGAATATATAAGTGATGAAATTCAAAATTTCTTAAAGATTCCTGTAGAAATTGTACCTGGTATTTTGGAGAAATATATATCTTGCTTTCCATAGTTTAGAAAAAAGGCGAACACGGTTATTAAGCGAGAATTCTGCTAAGCTTATATTTCTAAATAAAACTATGGAAGTATAGGAAGAAAGATATTTTTAACCCCTGATTTTTTAAGTGCTTTTGTGGGAATAAAAATCACCTTATTCCTTGCCATGGGCAAACGCTGTAGTAATTATTAATACGGGTTGCACCGACATGCGACAAGCTGATTCACTTATTGGCTCATAACTTGAGAACCGATAATCCGATCTTTATCATTTTCTATCTCTAGAAGGTACAAATCATCTATCTACAAAACTGTGGGAGATATGACGTTTTTTCGAAATTGCGGGGGCGGGAGGGGGCGTGGCAAAAATTTAAAATAAACTTCATCTGCCTGCAAGTATAAGAAGCATTTGTCCCATACATGTCAAACCTCTATCTCTTACCATCTCTGAGATCTGTTTGTTCATACGGACGGACAGACAGACGGACAGCCAGACGGACAGACAGACGGACAGACAGACGGACAGACGGACATGGCTATATCGACTCGGCTGTTGATGCTGATCAAGAATATATATACTTTATAGGGTCGGAAATGATTCCTTCTCCCTGTTACATACTTTTGCACAAACTTTATAAAAAATAAACAAAAACAATTCTTTTTCCCGACCCTCTTATATGAAAATTATTTTGTCGACCCTTGAATTTTTAAAAATTCCATGTTTTTATACCAGTGGTGCCCAAAACGTAATTTTCCTATCACGTGTGATAGGAAGTCAAAATGCTGCCGCCGTCGCAGCCGACACACGCATAGACAGAGAGAATACGAGTGCTCTATAAATAGCACGCACACACATTTATTTCTTTGCTTGTAGCCCATATTTGACATAATGACGTTTAATTTGTGTTTCGCTGCTACACATACCATCGCAAAGATTGATAGTTTGTGTTTGGGCACCACTGTTTTATACCCTTGGAAAGGGTGTATTGAAATTGTCCGGATGTTGGAACGCACAGAAAGAAGCATCTCCGACCACATAAAGTATATGTGTTCTTGATCAGCATGACGAGCTGAGTTCATATAGCCATGTCCGTCTGTCCGTCAGTAGAAATATTCATTTCCGACCCTATAAACTATATATATTCTTGATCAGGGTGACGAGCTGAGTCGATTGAGCTTTGTCCGTCCGTCTGTCTGTCTGTTTCTACGCAAACTAGTCTCTCAGTTTTAAAGCTATCGAGCTGAAACTTTGCACAGAGTCTTCTTTTTACTGCACACTGCTAATATGTCGGAACCGACCGGATCGGATGACTATATCTTATAGCTGCCATAGGAACTATCGGTCGAAAAGTGGGTCTTTGTGAGAAAAACTTTTTTGTTTTTAATGTTAACGTGTCTCACTTCAGCGGTTATTATTATTATACGCTTTAAACAGATTTGGAAGTTTTGGTCAAAATCGGATGGCTGTATCTTATAGCTGTCATAGGAACTATCGGTCGAAAAGAGGGTTTTATTTAGAAAAATAGAGGAAAGCTAACTTCGGCTCGACCGAAGTTTATATACCCTTGGAGCATGATATATTCCAGCCAGTTTTTTATACGGCAGCTGTACGATATATTCATCCCAAATTGATCAAACTCTCTAAAAGTGTGTTTAGACAGATAATATTTTTAATTGAAACGTAAAAACACGCTACCATTGAAAACAAAAGAGATTTTCTCACTAAAACTATTTTTTCGACCGATCATTCCCATGGCAGCTATATGTTATAGTCATCCGATTTGGATCAGAATTGACAGAATTATGTGTTAGCATATCATATTGATCAGGAACGAGTTTGGGAGCGATAGCACTGAAAACAAAAAAGGTTTTTCATACTAAAACTTTTTTTCAGACCTATCTTTGTATGGCAGCTATACTATATAGTTGCCCGTTTATATTTGAAAAATCATGAAATACGAGGGTTGGGAGCGATATTTTAAAACAAAAAGTTTTTCTCTCTAGAACTACTTTTTTAACCGATCGTTCCTATGACAGCTATATGCTATAGTCATCCGATGCGGCGGTTCCGACAAATGTGCAGCGTATTTGTACCAAAAGACTTCGGGCAAAGTTTGGTTACGATAGCTTTAACACTGACGGAAGAGATAGCATAGAAACAGACGGACAGACGGACGGACAGGCGGACATGGCTATATCAACTCAGCTCGCTGATCAAGAATATATATACTTTATGTGGTCGGAGATGCTTCCTTCTGTGCGTCACAAGCATCCGGACAATTTCAATATACCCTCTCCAAGAGTATACAAAAAATTATTTCACTTGTAAATTTTTGGAGATTTTTTTGCCATATCTTGACGCGCTTTGAACCACATTTCTTGAGAACTATTTGACCGATTTTCATAATTTTTTTCCGGTGAAAGCTAACACTTAAATGCACCAAATCAATGATTGAAATCTATAAAAAATAATTTTTATATCATCGAAAACAGTTGTCGAACTTTAAATTCGATTATCATGGAACCACTTTTTCCAAAATGCTTGGAAAAATTTAAAGAGTGACTGCTGACCGATTTTAAAATTCTTTTTTTTAACCTTTTCCTAATGCCCACCATTCTGGTGTGAACTAGGATATTTTTGATCGTTCAAAGAATAACGGAGCTACGACCAATAGAGTGAGAAAAAAAGTCGATTTTCGAAAGTTTTACTTTGAGACCCCATAACTCCGCTGTTTACTGATAGATCCAAAATATCCTAATTCACACCAGAATGACATCAGTTCTGAAAAAAATCCTGTCTTCGTTTTCACATTCAGATAATCCGTTCTCAAAAAATTTTTGCAAACATGGGCCTACGTTTTATATTATTGGTTAACTTCGAACAGGAATACAACAACAACAAAAACGAAAATGGCAAATCTATCTCTGTCTGTGCCAAAATTCTGATACACTAAAAAAGCTTGCCACACTTTGTAAGTGTATAAAAAGATCTAAATTTAATTTAACCCTATGTTAATATCACTTATAGTTCTTATGTAATTTAGTTTTTGTAATTATCTGAAGGTATCGGAAGGTATACATTACCCTTAAGCTAATAGGCACAACTGAGTCCTAAGACAAGGATGAGGACGAGGAAATTCATCAGTCTGAAGATATATTTTAAATATATACAACACATTCCAAATTTGTGTGAGTGTGAATCGATCCCTCTCTCACTCTCTCCCGCGTTCTTAATTTTATTTGGCCCATCCAAATTTTTCTTTGCAGTTTTCACACTTCACTGGCAAATTATCCAATTTTTCTTTCTTAGTGCACGCCTGCATAACTAAACGAAGGTCTATGCTACATCTTAGATCAGTAGTTTTGGCTGTGGGTTGATAATATGTTAGTCGGGCCTACAGATTTATAAGTATAGATAGGATCGAATAAACTTAATGTACTCTGTGTACCTTTGGTACAGAGTATAAAAAAGACAAACCCGCCAGACAAAATTGTGCCATACAGCCCCTTTCTGTAAGCCAATTTTTTTTTTTGGATACCCCCAGTTTGATCAGTTTGAAAAATTTCCCTTAACCATCTTTTAGCGAAATTTGCTCGTCTCTCTTAAACCGAGGGCCGCTAGAGAAAAGCACAAACCCTAAGTCTGCCACAATTATTAAGTTTGAACCTAATGATATATTAAGTTAGGCCCAATATCTATCTATTCTGTACACCAGAGTAATATTTTTTATATCACAACACAAAAGATTTGCTAAGTTAGACTCTTTTTATACCCTTGGAGAGGGTATATTAAAATTGTCCGGATGTTTGTAACGCACAGAAGAAAGCATCTCCGACCACATAAAGTATAAATATTCTTAATCAGCATGACAAGCTGAGTTGATATAGCCATGTTCGTCTGTCCGTCCGTCTGTTTCTATGCTATCTCCTCCGTCAGTTTTAAAGCTATCGTAACCAAACTTTGCACGAAGTCTTTTGGTACAAATACGCTGCACATTTGTCGGAACCGGCCGGATCGGATGACTAAAGCATATAGCTGCCAAAGGAACGATCGGTCGAAAAAGTAGTTCTAGTAAGAAAAACTTTTTTGTTTTCAGTGCTATCGCTCCCAAACCTCGTATTTATAAGTTTTCTATGCTCTAACATAACTTCACAAAGATTTATGAAAATCGGACAACTATATAGTATAGCTGCCAAATCGCAATCCAAATCGGATGACTATAGCATATAGTTGCCATAGGAACGATCGGTCCAAAAATTATTTCTAGTCAGAAAACCTTTTTTGTTTTCAATGGTAGCTTTTTATTCAACTTCTCTTAACTTAGATTTACACTTGATAGGACAGCCTAAATGTCAGGTTGCGATATGTGTATTGATAATAAATCTGATATAACCAACAATAAGAAAATATTTTAAACTGTTGTTGAAACTCACGCTGATATTTCACTATTTTAATAACATTTCTTAACGATAGTTTGTAAAAAGTTTTGTTTTTCTTGATTATATACATTAAATACATTTCTTTAGCATTACGAATATTTTTGTTTAATATGTATTTGCCTAAAATCGACTGGAAAAATAAGGATTCTAAATGATGGTAGTACAAATATTTAAAAAGCTATTAACAGTAACAGTATTAACAGCAAGTGCAAGTGCAACAAAAAAACATCTTAGTACCTTACACTTCAACTTCTGATGATAAAACCATTTGGTTGCAGTGCAATCTGTTCCTAAAAAGACACTCAACGAAATGCAACTAAAAGTATGTGATTTGAAAGACGGCAATCGATTCGGCCGCTCTTCTCTTGGGCAATGCCGAGAAGTATGCCTCGATGTTGGTTAGGCAACAGCCACCTATGTATGAACTGACTTGGGTATTTTGCAGCACTGCGACTGAACCAGTTCGGAACGCCACGACGATCTCAGAGCGCAGTGATGTTTCATTGCCAGCGAAAATGTTGTGAGGTAAAGACGCCGCCAACTTCGTTCCTCTCTGCATTTTAAAATTTGTATTTAGGTTAAATTCGCGAGTGTGTTACAAAATGATGGAAAGTGTGCAAAAAAAAATACACTAAACATTTAACAAATGAGCAAGTGAGATTGGCCAACAATTTGGGTGACGTTCGGTGTTGCAAGGCGAAATCTATGCGAAAAAAGAAAGCGAGTTTTGTGCTGCTGCACAACTCCAAGTGCGATACAAAATTTACATGCAAATGCATATGTATGCAGTTTAGCAGGCGGGTAAAAATAGATACTTGTCTGCTTTAGGTTTTTTGCAATCTTTTTTACAATTTCACGCCACGATGACAAATGGAAATCCCTATAGACTGGCGAACTCGGATTGCGCTCATCTGGCATTTCCTGTTCGACATCTGCTTGGCAACAGACGCGTCAGCTGGCCGGCCCAAGGGTGAAGCAGGGCTCACACCTGAGACGGCGACGTCCGAGTGCCGTTAAACGAGATCTGCCAGATACTTTTTTGTGTTGTGCCTGCCTTGGCCAAACCCGAGCCCATACCATCACAGCAAAAAGTATCTGTGTTTGTGTGTTTATTGGCGAATGCGAAACACAAAGCAATGCAAACAGTCACACACATACATACACATCTATGTATGTAAGTATGCGACTGGTATACCTGAGCAAGCGTTAACAGCAACCACAAATATCGCCAAAGCTGACTGCGACTACCTGTAGATGGCAAGCAAGGCATGCCTTTAGATAGTCTCTCGCCCCTACGTGTTTAGCATGCGTATGTACTATACTTGTATGTATGTACGTATCCGCCCTCTGCACCTCCAACCCCCCGTGGCAGCAAATGACAAGTGCTAATTTACTTATCACAATTTTTGATTTGATTAAATTTTATCTAATTGCGGCGCACATGCCGAGAGTACGCTTAGACTCGAGTTTTGACTCTTTTTGCAAAATAAAACCATAAACTGACGCCATAACTTTCCATAGGCTGGTGCGATAAGCACAAGAACGAGGAAGAACGTTCAAAAATCGCCCATTCACTCCGCCGCGATCGCAACGAATACAACTCAATCGATACGATCCGATTCGATCGCAATCGCGCACTCAGCTGAAACGTACGACACGCGCGCCCTTCCCATTTCGCCGATTTCGGCTCACCGCCTGTCACTCAAAACGCACAATAAAAACAAATACGAAAATTGTCTTACGCGAATATTTTATGTTTGTTTTTGTTTCGACGCCAAACTGAAAAACCAAAACATCCAGCAACAACCATAATAATAGTCGAGCTCTGTTCGCCTTGTCGTTCAGTTCCAGTTTAGTCAGCGGTCGCCGTCGTTGAACTGCAGCTCCGGCTCCAAAACTCTCGCATAACCAAGTGATAAAGCATTGACGAGTGAGCCAAGTACCAAAGAAGAATATCTGCGAGCAGAAGAGTTCAAAAATACAAACAAACAAATCAACACACACACAAGCAAAATGATAAGAACAAAATCAAGTGATGACAAACTCGACACGCTGCTCTCGCGCAGCGTTGTACCGATCATTGATCTCGCACACTGTGGTAAGTTTTCCCCCCACAACGCATACACCCAAAAAAAGTCAACAATTCTGTACTCCAATAAGTGCTAGTCTAGTACAATTATCACAAATTCAACAACAAAATTCTCATTTCAAGTGCGTGATTTGTAATTGCCTTAAACTTAAAATAAGATTTTATACATTCTGGTTAAATTGATTCATACGTAGTTCAAGCAAACAACGATCTAAATCTAGGCTAACATTTTTTTCTGAGTGTAGACTAAGACCCAGCATGTGTTGTGATTTCGACTCCAGCTGGGAGTTGTTGCCAGGCAAACAATTTCTGTTTATACTCGTAAACATCTCTCTCAGATCGGTTGAGTTAATTGCTTGGAGCTGCACAGCAGTCTCTGACTCACAACCAATAGTTTTTACTTGGCTTTGACTTTTTGTGACTCTGGTTGATTGTTAATGGCTTTTAATTGCAGTTACTTAACTTTTTTCTGAATTTGAATGCGCCAACTGCGCCGCAGTTAATTAGCTATGATTATTGACTTGCGCAACTGACACCTGCTCGCTGCATAGATATATACCTGTATAAATATATATATACAGATATGCAAACAAAAAAATTGGAAAAGTTATTTAAAAGTTGGCTTATCTGTCAAATTGAACTTTTTGCCCAAAAATTAAGAACCTAATCGTGATAAGATGAGACATCAACGGATTTTCCATTTCAGAGCGCAAACTGAGTGATAACTGCATATATATAAAACTTGTAGATACTTCAATAGATTTACAGTTGTACTGACGGTATCAAGCGACAGCACTTGCCTAAGCAAGAGTATTCGAATGGCTGAATTGAGAGGCACAGACAGAACGGGGGGTTTTTTAAACGGCATATCGGTTGGACTGTTCCACTTTTTACCGTGTTTTCGGCAATTTCCTAGATAAAGATAATGCATCGAAATGCCAGTGGAATTTTGTGAATCAAAATAAACAAAAGAACACTCACCGGGACAGCAAAACCACAAAACACAAACAATAAACAAAGTTGTTTGAGTGATGCTAGAGGGTACGGGCAGCCGATATTTAGAACACTACACACGTTCCGAAAATCGATGCCGAATCGAAAAGTTTTAGGAGAACATGCATTTGCACATTCAAAAAAGAAAGAAAGAGTGGCGAATTTAGAAGAAGATAGCACAAGTTATGCTGACATTGTTAATGACTTCTTCCGAAATTAAGTGAAATTTAAATTGAATTCCTTAATAAAAACATCGATCTGATATATTTGGTTAGTTTTATCAAAAAAAACTTCCGCTTTTAAAAGATTTGTTGTTATTTTGTTTTGAAAGAAGGAGAGATAGAGTATATGTTGTTTGATTTCAACTCATCTCAAAATTATAGGTCGATCTGTGTCCCTTCTTTCAAACTAGCACAAAGTGTTTTTCTTTGCGATAGACTAAAAACTGCTCTGTAAATTCCCTGCACGTTGCTGTAATAGAGAAAATTTTTAAATTCACAGTTTTGACTGATTTTTCCTACATAAAAATTATTTAAACAAATCGGAAATTAGGTAGCTTAGGAGTTGGAAGAAATTAATAAAAAATATTTTTTTATACGTACCCATTGAAAATCGGTAAAGGGGGATTATGAAATTTTGCCAATGTATGTATGTATGTAACATGGAGAAGGAAACATTTCCGACCCTATAAAGTATATATATTCTTGATCAGCATCAGCATGTCCGTCTGTCCGCCGTCCGTCTGTCTGTATGAACGCGTCGATCTCAGAGACTATAAGAGATAGAGACACAAAAATGTGCACGTACATAGGTGTACCCAGATCAAGTTTGTTTTGGATTTCCAAAATTTCCCCCTCCCCCCTTAGACGGCATAAAACTGTCAGAGCCACAATTTTAAAGTTACAACATCGGGGCTTAATATATACTATCTTAGGCCCTATATCTATCTATTCTGAAAAGCGCATTAAGATCCGAGCAAAAACACCAAAGTGCGCGAATTTGTGAGTATGCGTTTGTGTATATGTGTGTTTTTGTATGTGTGTCTCAATTATAACGCTCTTACTTGTTTATATAGCCATTTATTAAAAAATTCGTCATGCTGCTAAATATGATTTTTCGGCCGAACTTCGAATTTTGTTTACCATTTGGACAAGTTGCTCTATATCTACATGTCATGATAATTTGGCTAAGGCAGCTATATAACAATAAAAACTTAAATATTTTCGTATAATAAAGATTTCCAAAACACCCCTGATAGCTTTTGATTGTGTATTATATTTATAAAGAATTTTAGCATTCAGGTACTAAATGCTAATTGAAATCGACAAATATTTTGTTGAAGTTTACTTCTACATCTTTTTATCCAAGTTTTCCATCTGCCAAAACATAAGAAGAGGTTTCTCAACCTCGAGTAAAAACCTAGAGAGTTCGTAACAAATTCCACTAAGTCAACGAAAGCGATGAAGGTTTATAACTTGCCAAATATAGATCTATTTACTTTCAGAAAATATCCATTCTTTTCGTCGGTTATCTTTTTTTTATGCCAGTCAACCACCACATTTACCTAGTGAGACTGGCTACCGGAAACGAAAGGTTATCGAACAACGTAGATATACTACGTTGATTCACACACTTTTGACTGATTTGTAGTTGTATTGAGTAATTAGGAAGTGATAAGTTCACAGGCTTATATGTTATTGCACCAGAGAACGTTCGTTATGAACTTTTGGACACTAAACTCAAATATATTGTATGTTTTCCTTCAGCACATCTGGTTTACGAGATATTTGTATAAACGCTTGTTAAGCGAGCTATGATTACATTTAAAGGTCTTGTGGCCCCATTAAGTACACTATTCACAACAAATTTGATTTAATCGATGACCCTACAAACAAGTTTGTTGGGTCGTAGTGAGAAAAACTTTTTATACCCTTGGAGAGGGTATATTGAAACTGTCCGGATGTTTGTAACGCATGGAAGAAAGCATCTCCGACCACATAAAGTATATATATTCTTGATCAGCATGACGAGCTGAGTTGATATCCGTCCGTCCGTCTGTCCGTCCGTCTCTCCGTCCGTCTGTTTCTATGCTATCTCCTCCGTCAGTCTTAAAGCTATCGTAACCAAACTTTGCACAAAGTCTTTTGGTACAAATACGCTGCACATTTGTCGGAACCGGCCGGATGGGATGACTAAAGCATATAGCTGCCAAAGGAACGATCGGTCGAAAAAGTAGTTCTAGTAAGAAAAATAGAGGGAAGCTAACTTCGGCTGTACCGAAGTTTATATACCCTTGGAGCATGATATATGCTGCCAGTTTTTTATATGGAGATACGATATATTCATCAAAAAGTTTTTCTCACTAGAACTACATTTTGGACCGATCGTTCCTATGGCAGCTATATGCTATAGTCATCCGATTTAAATCAAACTTGACAAAATTGTGTGGTAGTATATAATATAGATCTGTACAAAGTGGGAGCGATAGCATTGAAAACAAAAAAGTTTTTCTCACTAAGACTTTTTTTCAGACCTATCTTTTGTATGGCAGCTATACTATATAGTTGCCCGATTTGCATAAAACTTGCTGAAATTATGTGAAAGCATAGAAAACTTATAAATACGGGGGTTGGGAGCTATAGCATTGAAAACAAAAAAGTTTTTCTCACTAAGACTTTTTTTCAGACCTATCTTTTGTATGGCAGCTATACTATATAGTTGCCCGATTTGCATAAAACTTGCTGAAATTATGTGAAAGCATAGAAAACTTATAAATACGGGGGTTGGGAGCTATAGCATTGAAAACAAAAAAGTTTTTCTCACTAAGACTTTTTTTCAGACCTATCTTTTGTATGGCAGCTATACTATATAGTTGCCCGATTTGCATAAAACTTGCTGAAATTATGTGAAAGCATAGAAAACTTATAAATACGGGGGTTGGGAGCGATAGCATTGAAAACAAAAAAGTTTTTCTCACTAAAACTACTTTTTCAACCGATCGTTCCTATGGCAGCTATATGCTATAGTCATCCGATCCGGCCGGTTCCGACAAATGTGCAGCGTATTTATACCAAAAGACTTCGTGCAAAGTTTGGTTGAGATAGCTTTAAAACTGACGGAGGAGATAGCATAGAAACAGACGGACAGACGGACAGACGGACGGACAGACGGACAGACGGACATGGCTATATCAACTCAGCTCGTCATGCTGATCAAGAATATATATACTTTATGTGGTCGGAGATGTTTCCTTCTGTGCGTTACAAACATCCGGACAATTTTAATATACCCTCTCCAAGGGTATAAAAATAGAGGAAAGCTAACTTCGGCTCGACCGAAGTTTATATACCCTTGGAGCATGATATATTTCTGCCAGATTTTTATATGGCAGCTATACGATATATTCATCCCAAATTGATCAAACTCTCTAAAAGTGTGTTTAGACAGATAATATTTTTAATTGAAACGTAAAAACACGCTACCATTGAAAACAAAAGAGTTTTTCTCACTAAAACTATTTTTTCGACCGATCATTCCTATGGCAGCTATATGCTATAGTCATCCGATTTGAATCAGACTTGACAGAATTATGTGTTAGCATATCATATTGATCAGTAACGAGTTTGGGAGCGATAGCATTAAAAACAAAAAAGTTTTTCATACTAATACTTTTTTCCAGACCTAAATTTTGTATGGCAGCTATACTATATAGTTGCCCGATTTGCATAAAACTTGCTGAAATTATGTGAAAGCATTAAAAACTTTTAAATACGAGGGTTGGGAGCGATAACGTTGAAAACAAAAAAGTTTTTCTCACTAAAACTACATTTTCAACCGATCGTTCCTATGGCAGCTATATGCTATAGTCATCCGATCCGGCCGGTTCCGACAAATGTGCAGCGTATTTATACCAAAAGACTTCGTGCAAAGTTTGGTTACGATAGCTTTAAAACTGACGGAGGAGATAGCATAGAAACAGACGGACGGACAGACGGACAGACGGACGGACAGACGGACATGGCTATATCAACTCAGCTCGTCACGCTGATCAAGAATATATATACTTTATGTGGTCGGAGATGCTTCCTTCTATGCGTTACAAACATCCGGACAATTTTAATATACCCTCTCCAAGGGTATAAAAACTTTTTTGTTTTCGATGCTATCGCTCCCAAACCTCGTATTTATAAGTTTTCTATGCTCTAACATAACTTCACAAAGATTTATTAATATCGGACAACTATATAGTATAGCTGACAAATCGCAATCCAAATCGGATGACTATAGCATATAGTTGCCATAGGAACGATCGGTCGAAAAAGTAGTTCTAGTAAGAAAAACTTTTTTGTTTTCAATGCTATCGCTCCCAAACCCCGTATTTATGAGTTTTCTATGCTTTTAAATAATTTCACCGAGATTTATCAAAATCGGACAACTATATAGTATAGCTGCCATACAAAAGATAGGTCTGAAAAAAAGTCTTCGTGTGAAAAACTTTTTTGTTTTTAATGCTATCGCTCCCAAATTTTGTAGAGACTAATATTATATACTACCACACAATTCTGCCAAGTTGGATCCAACTTAGATGACTATAGCATATATCTGCCATAGAAACGATCGGTCGAAAAAATAGTTCTAGTGAGAAAAACTCTTTTCTTTGCAATGGTAGCGTGTTTATACTTTCCAGTTATAAATACTATCTGTTTCAACAAAATTTTGTAGAGTTTGATCAAAATCGGATGAATGTATCGTATAGCTGCCATATTAAAAACTAACGGGCATCTATCATGCTCCAAGGGTATATAAACTTCGGTCGAGCTGAAGTTTGCTTCCTCTATTTGTTTTGTTTTTAATGTTAACGTCTCCTAACTCAGCGATTATTAATACCACATGCTTTCATACAGATTTGCAAGTATTGGTAAAAAGTCGGATGACTATATCTTACAGCTGCAATAGGACCGATCAATCGGAAAATGAATCTTTGTGAGAAAAACTTTATTGCTTTTAATATTATCGTTCTTAAACTCGGCGATTGATAATTTGATAATTTGTTCGAAATTAGATGACTATCTGTCGGAAAATAAGTTTTAGTTAAAAAACTTTTGATTTTAATGCTAGCGCTGCAAGGGAATAAAAACTTGGGCACAGACAAAGTTACCTTGGCCTTCTCGTGTTCCTTTCATATGGCATCCTTCTTATACAAAACATATAATTTTCTAGAATTTATATGATATTACAAAGTATCAGAACGATATTGATATGTTTAAGAATACTTTTTAAAATTTTTTTTCAACATATAGGGTTCGTTCGGAAAGTAATAGGACTCATTTTCTTCCGCCGCGACTGTACTTCGGAGCGTGCACGCACCGACTGAATTCGGTAGAGGGCGTTCCTAGCTAACAAAAGAGCGGCTGGTCAGTTGTCTCCGCGCACCTGGAGCGTCAGGACAGGTATTGTGTGTGTGATACTCGATAAATCTGCGACAGAGTCGTTTGATATTTAGGATCAAGCAGGCTTACCTAGATGTTGCATGAGCAAAAAGTGGTGTGTTTCGGTGGCACCAGGCCTTTTTTGTAGGGCCGGGAAGTGGTCGCCGATAAAGACCGTGCTGGAACCCCTTTGACTTCGACAAACACAGACAATGTGACTCGTGTGCGCAATGTTTTGAGCTCAGACCGTCGACTAAGTAATTGTTTAATTGTGCAGATGTTAAATTTACCAAAATCTGTGATTCATGAGATTGTGACGGAGCATTTTAACATGCGCATGGTGTGTGCGAAGATGGTCCCAAAAGTGAACTTAAAATGTGACTTCTTGTGAACAGCTGCACCTGACCAAGGCCAAGGCCCAAGAAATCGCGCTGGCAGCGCTGCATCGACGCAAAAGGAGCCAATTTCAGAAAGTTTTTAAAGAATGTATCAATGTATGAAAATGAGAGCGTAAGTAAATGTCGGCTCTAACCGACTTCGATATACCCTTTACTCATGGGTAGAAAGGTTTAAATCATTCCTGGGTTCCTGAGTGGAGACATCCGAAATGTATGTAACATTTTCTAACTCGGTTATTTATTATTCGATCTTGATGAAAATTTTAGGGATTACAGATATTGCGAATATAAATGTAAGTTTTAAATTAACTTGAAATTATAAAAACTGCGGAGGAGGGGGTGGGCGTTACATTAGAGTATACCTTTCACAATTGATAGCTCTAGATCTTCTAGTCTCTGAGATCAAGGTGTTCATACAGACAGGCGGACGGACGGACAGGGCTATATCGACTCTGCAGTTGATCATTCCATTCCGGATTTCCGGGATTTTCAATTCATGCCTAA
Organism: Lordiphosa stackelbergi; assembly: GCA_018904235.1. Lineage (NCBI taxonomy): Eukaryota > Metazoa > Arthropoda > Insecta > Diptera > Drosophilidae > Lordiphosa > Lordiphosa stackelbergi. The sequence goes on from JAEIFU010000521.1 coordinate 121,662, forward strand.
AAGGTACTAAAAATGGTTTTGATCCCGGAATGGCACAAATCAATCCGATCGGGATTAATTTTAAAGACTTTAAAGAAAAAATAAAAGGCAGAGTTCCCCAACGAAAGCTTATCTTAGCGAATGCTTGCCGAAGTCAACTTTCATGTCATGTTTTCGCGCCCTTGCTTTTGGGAACCCTGTTATAAGGGACGGGAATGGGGGAGGAGAAACACCAACCGAACAAAACACCACCCACAACAGCAGCCACTTGAATATAAACTATAATTACTTACCTTACCTTACCGGGAGTTGAACCTTGGACCTCCAAAGACTGAACAACGCACGGACGACGACACGTTAGCCAACTCGACTATTAGACGTGGGCATGACGTGGTGTCGAAAACATGTTTAAGAATGTACGCATGGAATTCTGTTGGCATTTTGGCGCTTTGAGAGCAACAAGAGCCGTGGTAGAGTAGACTACACATTTTACTGTGTAGTACTTTACTGCACGCTGCTAATATGTCGGAACCAGACGGATCGGATGATCTAACTCTTGTGCTGGCATTGAAATGTTCTTGTTCAAAATGGGGTTTTTGTGAGAAAAAACTGTTGTTTCCCATTTTTACCCTCTCCAAAAACGGCCTGGATAATATGTGATGTTAAGATGCTTTGTTGCGATTGGTGGACGACGCCAGGTTAGCAAATGCTCATGTAAGTAAATCTAGGCATCGATGAAGTCTTGGTTTTGCTAGCCAGTTTCTTATTTTATTTTTGTTTTTTTTTACTTTTTTGTATAAAGTTTTAGGGAATTTTGTTAAAAAATTTTGAGAGGGCCTTGGGGTATTAAAATTGTCCGGATGTTTGTAACGCACAGAAGGAAACATCTCCGACCACATAAAGTTATATATTCTTGATCAGCATGACGAGCTGAGTTGATATAGCCATGTCCGTCTGTCCGTCTGTCCGTCCGTCTGTCCGTCTGTCCGTCTGTCCGTCTGTTTCTATGCTATCTCCTCCGTCAGTTTTAAAGCTATCTCAACCAAACTTTGCACGAAGTCTTATGGTATAAATACGCTGCACATTTGTCGGAACCGGCCGGATCGGATGACTATAGCATATAGCTGCCATAGGAACGATCGGTTGAAAAAGTAGTTTTAGTGAGAAAAACTTTTTTGTTTTCAATGCTATCGCTCCCAACCCCCGTATTTATAAGTTTTTTATGCTTTCACATAATTTCAGCAAGTTTTATGCAAATCGGGAAACTATATAGTATAGCTGCCATACAAAAGATAGGTCGGAAAAAAAGTCTTAGTGAGAAAAACTTTTTTGTTTTCACTGCTATCGCTCCCAACGCCCGTATTTATAAGTTTTCTATGCTTTCACATAATTTCAGCAAGTTTTATGCAAATCGGGCAACTATATAGTATAGCTGCCATACAAAAGATAGGTCTGAAAAAAGTCTTAGTGAGAAAAACTTTTTTTTTTGTTTTCGCTCCCAACGTCTGTTTTTTTTTTTTTTTTTTCACATAATTTCAGCAAGTTTTATGAAATCGGGCAACTATATAGTATAGCTGCCATACAAAAGATAGGTCTGAAAAAAGTCTTAGTAAGAAAACTTTTGTTTTCAATGCTATCGCTCCCACGTTGTACAGATCTATATTATATACTACCACACAATTTTGTCAAGTTTGATTTAAATCGGATGACTATAGCATATAGCTGCCATAGGAACGATCGGTCCAAAATGTAGTTCTAGTGAGAAAAACTTTTTTGATGAATATATCGTATTGCCATATAAAAAACTGGCAGCATATATCATGCTCCAAGGGTATATAAACTTCGGTACAGCCGAAGTTAGCTTCC
>JAEIFU010000522.1:0-123456 GCA_018904235.1 Lordiphosa stackelbergi
ATCAGCACTAAATTTAAATATGTTGTTACCATCAATGAGAAACTCACTTCCTAAATTTTTAGTCCTCTTAATCGCTATTGAGTAGAGTTGAGAGGGCGGAAAGATAAATCAAAATACTCGTTTATCTTAAGAACCGCTTAACCGATTTTAATGGGTTAAATATATGTTATAAGTGTCCATTATAGAATTCAGAAAAATTATTTTGCACATTTTTATTACCAATCCTTAGGCAAAAAAAATATTATTAAAATTTCAAAATAATTTTTTTCAAGGTGTACATCGATTTTAAATCTTATAGATTTTTTGCTGTTTTTTTCAATAGGAAGTCCTTAACAATGTAAAATTTTGTGACATCGGGAGTCATCTTCATAGTGAATACCAATAAAATATGTGAAAAGTTTACAAATATATTTTATAATATTGAGCACACTGTAACTACTCGAACAGAATTGACAGAAAATTTCCTTTTTCCCTTTTAAGTTGATTTACAGTGTGCCTAATATGTATATAAAATATTAATGAAAAGTACTATTTTAACGATGAATTAATTTTCACCATGAGGTACACTTTTGGATGTGTTCTTAAAAATATTATATGTTTTTAGGGACTTCGATGAAAAACCAGCAAAAAACAGTCGGTGTCGCAAAAGGCTAAGACCGTAAAAGAATTATTTGAAAATTTCAATAATTTTTTTGGGCCAAAGAATTGTGCAATAAAAATTTGCAAAAATTATTTTTCGAATTGTGCTGCGGACACTTTACAACATATATTTAACCCATCCAAATCGGTTAAGCGGTTCTTAAGATAAACGAGTTTTTTGATTTATCTTTCCGCCCTCATAACTCTACTCCAATAGCGATTAGAAGACTAAAAATTTAGAGAGTGAGTTTCAATACGGTAAATAACATATTTAATTTGGTGCTGATCGGAGTAGCAGTTTTGTATGCTTATTCTTGCTATGCCCTTAAAAATAGCACGCTGTCCAAACACACGCCAACTTGATAAAAAAGCTTGACATTCAAGTCCATCAGCAAAACACGAATCAAGCACAGGAAAAGAAAACGGCTGGATCCAAGTGCATTGATGAATTGTTTAGGCAATCAGCAAACAGACTATTCGAAATGCGTGTTAATTGAAGACCGTGGAACGACCTCGATTCCATCACTGAGCACAAGTCACACAGGAGTCACTCAACAAAAGTCACTGAACCAAAAGCCTTTGATTAGGAAGTCGCTGAACAAGTATCACTGATGAAGAGTCACTAAACAAGAATCCTTAAAGATACACTAAAACAGGACATGTATTGAAATGTGAAACACTTTACTTCATGGTTACTTTTACATATTCCCATCCCAAAACCAATCCGTGGACCCTGAACTTGAACAGCAATTTGTGGGATAATTAAATCAGAAAAAACCGCACTGGAAAAAAACAACAAACCAAAATCAAAGCGAAGGCCCAGCTATGTTAGTGCAATTAATTAAAAAGCTGGAACTCACACACACACACACACACACCAAAATAGAACACATGTGAAAAACTTTGCACAAATTAAAAAAAAAAAAATGGTTTTTTCTTCTTCATTCGATTTCTTTTTGTTTCTGATTGAATTGAAAACATTTTATGCATTTGATTTAATCAAAAGAAAAATAGAATGTGAATGCGAGCGCAGAGTATGGTGGGGGGGGGGTGGGGGAGGAGAGGGAAACGGGTTCAGTTCCATAGAAAATGAAATGCAAAATGGCATTCATTCATGCAATTTGCATTGTTTGGCTGTTCTGTTGGTGGACGATGACGACGACGACGACAACGACAACAACAACATGTGCAAACGTGAACCTCGTCCAACCACTTGCCAACCCCAGCTCCCCTTCGCCCCTTTACAAAACGTTTAGCCAACACCACCTGGGCCCATCAAAACATCCATGGGCGAAATGGTACAAATACGCTTCAACGATTTAACTTGATTTTGAGTGATTTTTGTTTGGTTTGGACAACTAGAACAAAAATTTGTGGAAGTATGATATTTAGAAAGCTGAGAACAAAAGGTTTATGTCCTATTAGTATTTTTTTATACCCTTGGAGAGGGTATATTAAAATTGTCCGGATGTTTGTAAGAATAAAAAGACCCTAGATTCGGGAGGGGTCGCCGGCCGGCTGAGAATGTCAACCGGATGGCTCTGGCTCCCGCCCCCTACCCGGCCCCTACCAGCTCTCATACCAGATTTTATATAGGTCTTATCACCCAAAAGACCAAAAAGAAAACCTTTTTCCACCCGCAACATCACAACACATCTTTACATGGAGATAGGGGTGATTAAGATGATGAATCCGGATTTCCTCCGCTATATCGCGATTTATAAATGGTATTGTTTTTTATATACTTTTCTTTTTAAATAAATTAAAAAATTGGTTATTCATATTATTTATCATTCATCCATGTCAAATAAATAATAATAGTAGCGGAAGTTTTGGGATGACTAAGCCTATACGCGATGACGGACGTCACAGTATTTTATTATTATTGGTTTTATATCCCACTCACAGTTACAACTATATAATGCACCATCACATTCGACATATAAATTGTTTTTTGACTTAGCTAACAATTGTTTCTCCCTTACAACTGTTTACTAACTTTTACTTTCATTTTTTCGTTTGTTTTCAAATTATTATTTTTAATTGCGTTTCGCTTTTTTTTTTAATTTCTACCCTCCAACGCCTCCCCTTTTACTATAACACTTTCCCACTCATCAAACAACGCCGGTTTTCCCTTTTAATCGGTCCGGAATTTCATCTTTCTGCTCGGCTTTTACAATTTTCTTCTTTTCCTCTGGTCCCCGGCACTTTGCCCCTTTCCTTGTTATGCCGTTCCTTTTCTCTATCTAAAACTTTTTTCCTGGGATTACGTCCTTCAACCGCTCTTTTTCTTTCTAATTGTCAATTATTTTATTTTTTTCTTCCTTTTTAAAATCTTCATTTAAAAATTTTAGGCGCTTTCCTTTTTGCTTCAAAATTACTTTCCCTTTCAACTTTTCATTTTATTTTCAAAAATTGTGAACGGATTTTAAATTTTTTTGACATAATGCTCTTTTTCTCGGTCAGCGTGGTGTTCGCTCTTACATCCCCAAGATCTTTTTTTATTTTTTTGGTTTTTTAAAACCTTTTTAACCAAATTATTTTATAATCATCATTTTATTACCACTCAGACCGCACCGCTTTTCCAATATATTTGTATATTACTCTTAAGTGTTTTTTCCCTTCCCTATCTCCCGCCCTAAATTCTTCCGTCTTCCCCCTTTTCTTCGCACTTTCCAGGTCTTCTTACCCCCATATTCGACCGCCCTCGATCCTTCTTTCCCCCTGTTCGTCGTGTTTTTAAACGTTTTCTCTCATATACTCTCTCACCGTCATCTATTTATTTTTCTTCCTTTGTCTCGCTACCGTTCGCTTTTCTTATCAAACTTCGTCCTTCTTTCCTTTCTCTTTATACATCAAACATTTATTCTTAATTTTTAATTTTATTTAAAAAAAGTTTTCCTCTGTTAATTCTTTCTCTCTTTTTCTTTTTATGTTGAAAGAACTCTGAAATTTTTTTTTGTTATAAACATACCTTTACTGGGATTTGAACTCGAGACCGTACGCTTCTTAGTCGAATGCTCTAGCTCAGTGCTACTGTTCCCAAGATCAAAAGCGTCGAACTAATTTTAGGTATATATATTTGAAATGTTTTATAAAGTTCTCATTTAAAAATTTCTACCATAAGCGTTGTATACGCACATCTACTTATTTAACTTTAATCAAAAACGTAAAGATTGTGCATTCGCACTTAAAAAAATTATACTTCGTGTCGACTGACTGAAGCGTCTGCTGATTTAGAGTTTGCCGAGTAGAGTAGACGAGTCGGCGGATAAAAGCAGTAATGTACCGAATGCTTAACGCAAAAATGCACATAACCTCAAGAAATATTCCTCATTAACCGTCCTAGTCTCTGGCTGCATGAATTGGGGGATGGTGCTTCGGTCTGGGTGTCATAACCATATAAAAATGCTATTCATTAGCTATGACCCTGTAAAGCGTCATACTTAAAAAATCGTACGATGATATCTGTCCAAAAGATGCCATAAGTGCAAAGTGGATGATCATGTCATCATAGGTATATACGTTGAGAGAAGGTGTAATGTAAATGTCTTTTTTAACAAACCTTATTTTTCTGTCTGCCATTCTCATAATATGACGGTTCCAAATCATACAAATCGGTAATGGTCTTAATTTCTATCTTCGGGGATCAACAAAGGGAAACGACATATAATTTGCAAACTTTAGATATTGCTAAATGGTTAACAAAAATGTAGCTGTTTGTGGTGCAGCAGAAAGTGCTTTTGCCCTCTGCGCGGGCGGTTGCGGGTTCGATCCCACCTTTGGAACATCTAATAAAAAGTTTTTCTTCATTAAAACTTACACAAAAGCGGACTTACATTTTCTGTGTACACTCTGGTATGCTGTACGCATCGGTCTGGCTGATGGTTATCCTTAACAGATTTGCCGGGTGGTCAACGCAAATGACCACTCCGATGGTTGTACCAAATCGCTTGGCGAAAAGCTGACACGTATAAGCTTAAGGGGACAGTTCTTCCCAAGCCGTAATTATTGCCAATTTGTGCTGCTTAGTACTATTGTACTTGGAGTTTTGAGCATAAATCCATCGGACCAGCAACGCCCACAGGTTCTCCATCGGATTCATGTCCGGGGGCACGCGGGCCACTCTAAAAACCAAACATTATTGCCTTTAAGCCCTGTATTGATGCGTTGTCCTGTTGGAAAATGAACTTTTTACGCCTTCGGTTGCGAAGTAAAAGGCAATAAATTCATTTGCAAAATGTCCACTTATTCTCTCGAGTTCATATGAGTGCTTGGAAATGCCAGCTGCAAGCATCCAGACTCGCAGAACGCAGCCCAAACCATCAATGACCCTCTTCCAAAATTTCTCTTGGAAAAGTATAGGGGTTCCTTCCTCAAATCCCTCCAATAGTGCAAAAACCCATCAAGAAAATCCAAATTATACTTTTTCTCATCCGAGAAAATGATCTGGAAAGATGAATTAGTATTTGCATTGCTCTATTAAAACTTTTGACTTTTGTCCAGTTAGTTCCCATGTTATCTCTGGCGAATTTCACCCGGGCTTCCTTATGGCGGTCCAGTATCCTTGGTGCCACCTTCAATTTTTGTCGCACTATGTTTTCAGACTTCTTAAAAGCCCGTGCAACGGTCCACCGAGACACTATTAGGCCACATTCAGCCTCTAATTCATTAGAGTTCTTTTATGAATAACTTGCAGCACTCAATAATCGGCGCTGGTCACGCTGATTTGTCTTCGGCTTACGTCCTCCGTGTTTTTTTTTTCATATTCATTTCGGTTTTTACAAATATTTCGCACAACTTCGTCGGATCGTCCAATTTTTCATCCAATTTCACTAAATGAGCAATTCTCACTTTTGAGCGCCAAAATTTGGCCTTTCTCGATATCTGACAGCACTGGCCCACTTGGCATATTTACAAATCTATTACAAATAGTTACTCAACGAAGTGTACTCAAATAAAATCGCCGCCAGAAAACACAGAATAAGAAACTAGATTGTGCGGCTATAGTAGTGCACCGCTCACAAAACGAAAATGAAACAAAACGGTTAATTTTTACACTGAGAGTGTTGATGTTTGTCACTTATTTTCTCTTATTTTGAACGCTCTTTCAAACGCTATTGCACCAGAGTTTAGCCCTTGATTTAGCTTTAGTTGTTAACAAAATCTTTCCATTTTTGTTGTTTAAATTTTAAGCCATAAAGCGTTTCAACGAAATTTGTGTAAAACACTCGAAAAATGTGCATTACTTACCTTTTTTTTTCAACCTGCCTCTAGCACCCAGGCGTATCCTTTGATGATGGTTTTCCCTCTGCGGTTGCCATTTCCCTTGTCGGCTGACTGGCTCATAAATAAACATCACAATTATCATAGGTAAACAACAAAAATAAATGCGAATAAAGTGAGTGACAGGGGGGAGCGGAGCAATAAAAACAAAAGCCAATTGGTCCGTGTTTTTTCCACTGTTTACATAAGACTCTCCCCACCCGCCCGCGCGCGTCACACCCACACTTCGAATTCAAAGACCCGTCCAACTTTGGCCGTCAACTTGAAGTTTAATTGTTGCTGCCACTGGCTGTTGATTGCTTAAAATTCATAATGATAATAATAGTGCGTTGTTCCACTAATTGCACTTGCAGCAGCAGCAGCAGCAGCAGCGGCAACAACACTTGCACTTAAGCCAAAAACTTTTCTGCTACGGAGATAGGGATATGCCCATTCACTCACTTCATTCGCTCATTCATTCGTTTATTCATTCAACCATTTGGCCAAATTGTTCCACAAAGATACGAGTAACGAGCAGCAGCGTCGAGTCGAGTCGAGTCGAGTTGAGTTGAGTTGAGTCAACTGAACAAAAGTGAGAGCCAGCAGCAAAATGAAGAGGCGCACACATCCTGCATAGAAGGAGACAACACCCCCGCCATTCACATTGAAGTGCACTTCATTGCCTTCCCCCCCCCTCCCCCCCCATCTCTGCGCCAACTAGTGGCTGTCCTCGAGTCCTGGCTGAATGCTGAACGCTGCAGGCGCTGCTTAACTTTAACTTGAACTCTAAAATAACAACCTGCGTTGTTTTTGGCTTGTTCAGTTTTCGTATAATTTCCTTCCAGGTATTTTCATTGCTCTCATCTTCAACAATGATAACATTGAGACAAGGACAATGAACAGGACATTGACAACAACAACAACAACAGCAGCAACATCAGTTGACTGACAAAGCCTAAAAGGCATTTCGTGCTTAAATAATGCTTAACCCATTGTCTTTTGAGGGGAAAACCAATTGAGAAACTCATTAGTTAATTACAGCCATTTACTGATGGGGGGGGGAGGTCTAATTGGAAACTATTTAGCAGAACAAGCCTGATGACAGGTAAAGCCTCTCTTAACGGTCCGAGCCAGGCAACGAACGCTGATTGAAAAGATCAGCACATCCCGAACCACATACGAGTTTGTCCAGAAGAGCGAGAGAATGTGCAAAAATATACTAAAGAGCTGTTTGCTGTCTGTAAGCCTGCTCAAGCGTAATAACAAGATTTTCTTTTAAGTTTTGTCCAAATCGTATGACTATAGCATATAGATATAGCTGTCATAGAAACGATCGGTCGAAAAACTGGGTTTAGTGGGAAAAAGTTCTTTGTTTTTAATGGTAGCCTCATTAATCTTTCCAGTTTTAAATATTTTCAGCTTCAGTAAAATTTTGATTCAATTCGGATGAATACATCAAATAGTTGCCATGCGAAAGTGGCGCCATCTATTGGTGAGCTTAAAGCAAAAGGGAGTATGGGCAGAGGAGCTGCATAGTAACATGAACTATTTTCTTGTCATTACACGTACAAACGCTAATGGGTTCAAATAATTTCTGCAAAAGGAATAAACTCACACAACATCAATATATAGACAAAGCACTTCAAAATGAACTGGCTACAGTATATTATGCAGCTGCGGCTAAAATTTCGTCTACAGCTGTGAGGGGGTGCTTAAATTTGAAAATTGCTCACTGCTTGAAATTATCGCTGTTCGATAAATTCACATTAGGCGCCATCATACATTAGGGCTTCTCCCGAATACTCGTATTGACGTGTAAAGTTTGGCTGATCCGAAATATCGTCATAGTCAGTGACTAAAACCATAAATATTGGCTATTTGTCTTCCGGAATTTGGTCAAGATCATCTATTGCCAACGAATATATGGATGTCCATAATTTCCTGGCCAGTAACCAATTATTACTTTTGTCGCCCAACTTAATCTCAACTTCAGGTATGGAAAAATGGAATAATTGTTTTCATGTGATTACGAGGTTATAATTTCGTGTTTTATACAGTGTTGCATCTAAGTGATTGCCCTCGTTAGTGCTCCAACACTTAATCCGGCTGTGCGTTGTATTTTAGTGCAATTAGCACACGCCCCGTGCATAACCTATCGACGAGCAGGTGTCGCCTGAGCAACCAGCGAGTGTCTCAATCAAGGTCTTGTGCGGGTGTTCCTCCGCGGAATTACCTTCTCCCTTGGATTCTCCTAAATTGGACGTGGCCCTAACTGTATAGTTGGATAGGCGCAGCCGCACGCTTGCACGTGGCGTGTCACGGCGCGGCCATACCTAGGAGACGTTGCACCAGTGTATATCTGTGGTCCCTGGCACCTGTGCTCCGCGTCTCTTACGCCTGCAGCGATACAATACTTCTGCTCCTGTATTTGGTAGCCGAGCTGCACTTTTTGAGCTCACCATCAAAGGACAGCCGCGCAGTGTATACGAGACACTTTGGGTCAGGGCTGACCACGTGTCGCACGTTCCGTATCCGGACTCTACCTCAGGGTTAGGTGGAGGATCACCACATCACTGTATCGAGAATCGTTTGTTGAATTTTGTGCATTTTGATATCTCTGCTAGAAGAGTAATTGCGTTTTGAATTTATATTTTCCTAGGTCAAACATACTGCTTGTGAGAGTTTTGTTTTTGCACTCTTTTTCCCACGACAGCATCATCGATCAACAGGCCTGCTGACACCGATGGATCCTGCAGTAAGTACGGCATAGCCGACATAAGTAAGAGTAAAGTAAACCCGCAAAAGCAGTTCTGTAAACCATGGCCAATTAGGATTGTCCCTTAACGGCTTAAATTCTTTTGATTTGAGTGCACGCCTTGAATTAATCTTCAATAGCTATAGATGTCAGAATCTCCTTACTTTTACCCCAGGAAAATGTTCAGAAGTTGCCTTCAACTGATAATGAAACAGAATGTTCTCAAAATTTTTAACATGTTCTAAATGCCCCTTGAATTATAAAATTTACAAAATCGTTTTTGCCTTGAAAAAAAACCGGTTTATAAAGAAGGACGAATTGGCTCAAATCTTTTTATTCCTTTCAGCTCAACAAAGATAAGTAGCCCTCTAGACGTGATCTGCAAAACTGTTCAACGGCCGATTGGCTAACGCGTCATTCCATACGTTGAATGCATAAGCACCCGCGCTCAAATCAGCCCGAACAAATTTTTCTGTGTAAATTTAAAAAAATTGTTGTGTGGGGGGTTGAAGAGGAATATTTTTGATAAAAAGTATGTTCCCGTTCCCCCCCATTTAAAATCTTTGTAAATTCTTGAAATAACTTGAGTTTGCGTTCTCAAAAAAATGATGAAATAAATAATGGTTGAAGTGGCATCCTTAGTCCATGTTCTGGTGTTTTCCCTCTGCGTCTTGGTTTAAGTATCGATAGAGCCATATAATCGTACAAGGCTCTGCAAAATGATGAGGCGGGTAATGGTAGGAGGACAACACCATCTTAGTTCTCACTTAATCGTATCATTCCTAGTTTCTGATTTGTGGCTTAGCCATTCCTTTAGGCTCTGTGCGCGTTTTATTCTGTAGCGCATGATTGGGAGAGCACCAAGAACCCCCACTTTCCCTGAGCCAAGCCGGCCAAACATTTAGACAGAGCGTGCTCTCGACATTCCGCGTGTCCGTTACACAGCATATTATAACGCCTAAAGTAGACTAATTAATAAATTAACTTTCTTTTCAATTGACTAGGGATAATGTGTTTTATGGGCGCTGAAACAATCATTGAGAAGAAAACTGTGTAAAATTGGTACAGGTACTGGTTCCAAAAAAGTGAGAAAGAATCATTTCCGAACCTAGGTTTCGGTTTGGTTTATTGAACTCGGCATGCTGCCGGTAAGAATGACTGTAACACACGGTGGGTTAGAGATGTACATAAAAAGGCGGGGGTATCGAGCATCGATTGCTGTTAGTGATGTGTGAACTAGTTAGATGAACTGGATCTGTGCTTGGAGCAGAATAAACGTAGACCACGAAAGTGGCGCCATCTATCGGTGAGCTTGGGAAATCACTCAATTTACATTGTTCAAAGCGAAAATGAAATTGATCCCTGAAAATCATTTAAAACCTTCATATTTTACAGCTTACGAACTAAACTCAGAGAAAAAATAGAGAATTTCACTCTTGAATGAAGAGCAATCGTACTCAAAAGTACGGTAAGAGTGAAAATTCTTGATCCAAGAGTGAATTTTTGATCCCGACATTCTTCATTCGACGCTATTCTCTCAAAGTTTGCTTCCCCTCACTCCCCTTGTCTATAAGAACCAAATTAAGAAAGAATTTAGCTTAGTTCCAAGAGCGAAATTCTTGAAAATTCAAGAGCAAATCAATTTTCTTTCAAGAGCGTTCGTACTCAAATTGTTCGTTCTAGTCTTCTGCTAGTGTGCAAGGGCATAGAAATTTCGGTCGAGCCAAAGTTAGCTTTCATCTATTTTTCCGTTTTGAATCTCCCGAAACACTGTAAGAACTGGCAAAACCTTGCGCTTTGGTCAAATCGACAAGAGTGAAAAATGGTAAAGAGGAAATGGAACTAGACTCGTTGGTTCATCGATGACGATTATGGATTATTGGAATCCATATAAAGGAAATGCTGGCCAAATGCCAAAGTAAACAAAATAATTTATCATTTTTTTTTTTGCCAGTTGCAGAAGCCCGGGCAAAACTTTGACGTAAACAAAATTAACGGCAATAACTGCGTCTACTGGAGAATTTGCATGTGTGTGTGTGTGTGTGTGTGTGTGTGAGTGAGTGAGTGTGAGCATAATGAAGTTTGCAAAGTTTTTTGACACATGCAACCCCTACAGCAGCTACAAAAAAATGGAAAAAAATTTGGTCATATGGCTTAGCCACTATCCTGTTAGCCACTGCCGCTGCTGCTGTAACTGCAAAAGTGTTTTGCGCGACAAGCAAATATTTGCAAAGTGGCAACGCAAAACTTTGGCCACGCCACAAGACACCACCAGCTTCAGCTCTTTACCCCCAGCGAAAATATTATTTTTATTAATGCTCGTCTGGACTTTACTCAACGCTCGCGCCGTCATCTGGGGGTGAAAATGTGTTTTATATTTGTCAAATAAACGCACACCGAAAATGTATTGGCTGCCAAAGTTTGTGCCTTCGCTTTTTGTGCGTCGCGTCGCCGCAGGAAGCGGAAATCGTGCGTGTAATTGAACGGACATTGAACGAAAAGTTTTGCCAAAGGTTCAAGGCGACGCCTTCGATAATGTCCGTGCGGAGGTGGGCTTAGGGGTCACCATTTGTGGTCAATTTTACGGGGCGTTGTAAAAACAAAAAGAGAAACGAAAGAAATGGCAAATAAATATTAAGATAGGCAAGAAAAAACAAAGATACTGGAATATGCACATTCCGGAGGGGCGATGGGGCGATTTTTTATGTGGCCATATTTTTTTTTATGACCAACAGTGCGAGAAAGATTGCGGCTGGAGTGAAGGAGGAGGAGGAGGACAGGCCATTTGTGGCCTTGAAAGTATTTGCACAGTAATCTTAATATTTGACCATGTACAATGTGCAATTGTTTCGAGGGTTGCCTGACATATTGCTGAAAAATTCGTATCGTGCTCATCTCCGGGAGAACAAAAGCTCAACAGAGCTCGCAAAGAGTGTGAAAAAAGGGTGTCATGGGACGCCCGGTACGAGTGAAGCTCTTTACGACTCTAAAAGCGATTTGTATAAACTCGATCTTGAAATAGCATAAATTTAACAAATTTTCAACAAATTTTTGGACTAGGATTTCTGAAATATAAGAAATATGTTTTTGTTTTTATCAATAAATATATCGTGAACCAGATTTTCAGCAGTTCTTCACCAGATCCCCATCTGACCCACACCAAATGCCCACCTGATCCCCACCAGATCCCCACCAAATGCCCACCTGATTCCCAAAAGATCCCCACTACATCCCCACCATTGCTAAGGCAATGATAAAAGCGGCTGACTTTGCAAATACAAAGGCATAGTTTTCGTCGCCCATTCGGACGTCCGTAAAAGAGCTTCGCTCTAAAAACAGTCACCCTTTGACACGAAATGACATTGCGACTTTGTGTTTTCTCACTTGTGCCCTTCTGACTTAACTGGGCAGAATCTGTCGAAAGTGTCTTTTGCGCATGTATGTATGTGGGTTAAGCTTTTGCCTTAGCTAACTGCAAGTGTGTATGCGTGCTTGTTTGCTATTTTGTTGACCTTTGTCCCCCTCGTGTGTTGCTCTCATCGAGAACTATGAAACAGACAAACACCAGCAAAACAAAATCAAGTGTTCTGTTGAGAGAGTGAGCGAGTCTATTAACTTTTGTTTCTATCCATTTAATTGGTTGACCATATTTGGTAAGTCCAAAGAGCCCACAACAGCCTGTCAAATTCATTAGGCAAATGCATGCAAGTGTGCTGAGCGAGACGGCGAGAGATAGCGCGAGTGGCTAGATGACTACCATAAATAATACCGTATGGAGAAATCTACAATCATTTTTCAAAACATTGCCGCAAGCTTCGCCAGCTTCGTAGCGGGGTGGGTGGGTGTGGCAGGGGCAGCGTATTAACAACATCAACCGTTGGCGTTGGCTTTAGACATCGCCGTCGCTGTGCAGTCATCATCATTGTCATTGACGACGACAAATGTTGCCGTCTTTTAGGCGTTGACATTTGATAAATTAAACATTTTTGTACATTCGTCGCAATGCTCAAGGAGTTTCTTTCTTTCTGGGGTGCGCGATGGTGGGGCTGCGGAGGTGCGGGGGTGGCGTCTGTGCAGAATGTCGCGTTTTTTGGCACTTTGTTAAATACATTTGGCTTTATTTGTTGCCGTTGTTTTTTGAGTGTTGCGCAAATTAGAAAACACTTTTGACATTTGCTTCTGTTTTTTGGCTCAGCCTTTGGGGCAACCCCGACCCCCCCCTTCCCCACACACACCCGCCACGCTGCTTGTCATTTTCTTAATTGAGCAGTTGGGCCCGCGGCCAAAGAAGCAAAAGTCGACAGCTCGCAACACACACACACAGAAAACGCTACTCACAATGATGCCAAATCGACAGCGAAATACGTAGTGCTACGTGCTTGAAAATAATGGAAAAATATAGGGAAAATATTGAAATATGGTTAGGCTTAAGACGAGATCTTGGTATACCAGCAAAGTACGTTCGTCTTTGCATGATGACGTTGAGAAGTACACAAAGCTCCGTCAAAATAGGAAAGAACCTTTCCGAACCATTTGATACCAAGAGGTTAGAGGGCGTTTTATCGAGTACTTTTCAATCTACTGATGGAATATATACTGCGCCGGTGCCCACATCCCAACAGAACGGGCGCCTTTATTTATAAAGATCTAATGCTACTCGCATATGCCGATGAGATATCGACCGCGGACAAAAAGTCCTTGCGTCTTGGACAATCTGTTACAATGGGAGAATACAACTTTAAAGTTGTAGAGGATTTTGTTTACCTCGGAACGACGATAACCAGCGACAACAACATCAGTCTGGAAATCCGACGAAGGATCACTCTTGCAAACCGATGCTACTACGGGCTAAGTAGGGAGCTCAAGAGCAGAGACCTCAAGCGAAGAACAAAATTAGCCCTATACAAGTCGCTTATCATCCCAGTCCTGCAATACGGCGCAGAAGCATGGACAATGACAGCAGCGGATGAAGCGGCGATTGGCGTGTTTGAACGAAAGATTCTTCGGAGGATTTATGGACCTTTAAAAGTTGGCGATGATTTCCGCATTCGAAATAATGACGAACTGTATGAGCTCTATGGGGACACCTGTCTGGTCAAGCGCATAAAGCAACAGCGGCTGCGCTGGTTAGGACATGTCACCAGGATGGACGAAGAAGCTCCAGTAAGGAAAGCTTATTATTCGAAGGCGGCTGACTATGGAGGAAGAGGCAAGCAGGGGAGACCACGACTAAGATGGGATGACCAGGTGCGGCCAGACATTGCCAAGCTTGGTGTGACCAACTGGTGCCAGCTCGCACGGAACAGAAGCGACGGCAGCCTTGTTCTCAATTCCACTTACTTTTCAAAAGTAATTCCGCAATGATTCCGAAACGTTTTCTTTTTCGTGTTCTGAATTCCACGTGAAATTGCTGCGGAATTACTTTTGTGAACTAGTGGTTTCACGCTCGACTATCGATAAATAATTGGGGAAAAACAGCTGTTGAATATAAACAACTTCGTTTTACACGTACACATACACATAAACAACTTCGTTTCATTTAAATTTCTCCAGTATTGAATTTAAAAAAACATGCCAGGAGTTATGATAATTGGATGCATTCAGCGCATGAGACAGCGCAAAATTGCTGAGGCCCAAAATAATGCTCAGCTCAGAGCCAAATTTAATGTTGCCGAAAAAAATGAGGCGGCGTAAGTAACACATATGTATTTATTTTAAATTCGTTTCCTAATTCTGCTAATCCCTTAATTTTAGATTTATTGAGAAATTCCGTCTGGATAAATATACATTTGAATCAATTTTAAACAAAATAGACGCGCGATTGCACGAAAACCATCCCCATATTTCACCAGCAGTCCAATTGGCAGCTGTCTTGAGATTCTTGGCTACGGGATCTTTCCAGCTTTCAGTTGCAAAGGATTATGATGTATGCATGGGTCGTAGCACTTTCTCTAAGGTGTTACACGGCGTTATAGATCTGCTTGAAACAAACCTGTGTAATGAATGGGTTACACAAGACATGTCCCCACAAGATATTACATTATCCAAGGAATTCTTCTTGTCAAAGTTTGGGTTTCCGGGTGTAATAGGGTGTGTAGATGGCACCCATGTTAAAATAGTAAAGCCCAGAGAAGATGAAAATCTTTTCTTCAACCGCAAAGGCTATTTTAGCATTAATGCAATGGTGGTAAGTACGGTATTTTCTTCAACTTTTTTCTTATTTTTAACTGATTAAATAAAGTATTTCAAGGTATGCAACTATAATTTAGAGATTTTGGCCATCGACGCAACACACCCGGGAGCATGCCATGATTCATTTATTTGGAACAACAGCCCGGCAAGACAGTTTTATGAAAGAAATCAACGACCAAATTCATGGCTTTTGGCAGATTCAGGCTATGCACTGGAGCCATTTGTTATGACACCGTACAGAAATCCTGAAAATGGGTCCGTTAGGCATATTTTTAACAAACGGCATGCTGCTGCACGCAATGTAGTTGAACGCACAATCGGTGTGCTCAAGAACCGTTTCCGGTGTTTGCTGGGCACCTTACACTACGATCCATTATTTGTTTGTCAGCTGATAAATGTTTGTTGTGCATTACACAACATGTGTCGCAAGCGGGCTATACCTCTTCCTGATGAGCAAACTGAAAGCATTTCTGAGGAGAATAATGAGCCAGAAAATCTAGGACCAGAAGAGCAAAATGGTATTCTTGCTCGTGACCAAATATGCAACAATTTAATTTAAAAATTTCAAGTTCATTGTGTATTAGTTTATTTTTAAACAAAAGTAAGGCCAACTTCAAATAAACTTATTCTAAGAACGAAATACTGTTTAGGAACTTTGGATTTCAAATATACTTAACCAACAAAAACAAAAATGATGTAACTTCTAATTCCGTAGCGCTTATTCTAATAAACAATTTATCTCTTTATAGTAATATTAAAAAATATCCTTAAGGCAGTCAGTCTTCTTGTTCAGTATCTGCTGAAGGACATGCAGCTTTTGCTTTTCCACCTCCACTCTTTCTTTCTCCACCACGAGCTGCTGTTCCTTAATATTTTTTATTTCGGCAAGATGATCAGCAATTTTTACAATTTGCTTGTTTTGCTCTGAACAAAACACGGAGTAATCATCCTGGGCACGTGCTCGTTTTGCCGGAGTAGGACACTGTGTTTCAAGATCTTTGACATCAGTGGCCATTTCAGATCTCGCCTCAGGGGCTGGCCTGCCAAATGTCTTGGCATTTTCAATGCCGTCCACTGCTTTATATAGGCCAGTCAAGGTGGCTATGTCCCGCTCCTCAGGAGTTATAATTTGTTGGGAGTAGGGTCCACCACCGGTAGCCGTGATCTCCCGCTTATTTGAAGCCAACTTCTTTTTAATGTTAGCCTTCCAATCTGCCCAAGACTGGTAAAAAAAAGATTAAAATAATGAATCGTGAACTTCAAAAGATGTATTTGGTTCCCAACGAACAGTTACCTTCTTCCACCCGGCAATGTCCTTAATTGGGGGGCCAACCGCATTTAACTGGGAGGCCAACGAGTCCCATCTGGCTTCGGCATTGACGCGGTCTCCCTTGACAAATCCATTTGCCAGGTCTACATTCTTGGCCATAAAAGTGGCCATTATGGAATCTTGTTCCGTGCTCCGATGCTTTCCCCTGTGTATTAGAAATGTCAATAATCATATCGAAATATCTATTAATTTAAATTCAACTTACATTCCGCTGTTAACAAATTTGATTTTCCCCAAACAGGTGATCGTCGGCCAAATTGCATCTCCTGAGTTGCCAGCGCTCTTAAATTATTGCTCGCAGGAGAAAAATCTCAGATTTTTTACAATTTAATCATTTTTTCTGCCTGTTGGCAACCCTTAAACCAACGATAGGCGACTATCGATAGCCAAAATGTTAATCGAACTAGTCAGAACTTTCGAAATGTGGAATTCAGAACACGAATTTTTCACGTTTTACTTTTCGCTTTTGCTAGCCTCAAAGAAGTTAACAGTGTTCGTAAAATGTATTATTTAAAAATAAGATAAAGTCCGTCTATAATAATTTAGGATACCAAAAGATCCTAAATTGACCAAATAATATTTATTTATTTTTATTTTGGGTGTAGCTTATATTTTTCAATGCCAAATTTGCAATTTACTTTTAATTTCACTGGCCATGAGGCAAAACGTTTGAATCCGCAAATTTCTTTCGTTTTACGTTTACCAGAAACACGAATCAATTCCACTTCCGAAAAGCTTTTGTGGAAGTGTTTCAGTTTCAGCCAGCTCGCAACACAACGCTGAGATATGAAATTAGAGTGGGCCAACTGGATCCTTTCATTAGGTCAAGCACTTCTCCTGTGCGGACATCGCGCCATGAAATGGACTACATTTTCTTCATCCATCTTGCACCCGGCTTTATGTGGCGTATAAATGAGTCTGAGTACATCAGTGAGAGTTCTATGTTATTGCACTTATTCTTTTGAAGTGGAGAAACCTTCATTGAGTTAATTGAGGTCCTAAACACCCTAGAAAGTGGGTGGAGGGTATATATATAAACTAATATGCTTACTTGCCTCAGATCGTTGCCAAAGCAGCTACCTATGCGAAGCTGATTATTTTTGGAATAATTTGTAATAAAAAGGTTAAAGATGAGGGCCTATCGCTAGCGAAACAAAAAAATTATTTGAGATAATGCTCTTGCTAAACATAGTTCGAGCTGATCACTAAATTCGTTTTTGACTTGCTTCAGTCGCGCTTTAATCGTAACAATGTCTAGTTCAATTTTGATTTATTTAGTAATCAGCGTTCTGCTAATATTCACACATTTGGAAGTCAAATGTATTCCCGCTGTGTTGAATTTGAACAGAGGGTACTTGTTGGGAACTAATTGTCCATACAAAAATCATCGTGGCTGTGCACACGATCCCATAAACGGAACCGTACACTGAAAAGAGCCGCACCGATATTTTTTTTGGAACTGAAGAGGACCAATACATGGACCGGCCTTGATTTTAACAACTAAGCCGTGTAAATGTTTAATAATAAACTCATGCGTTGAAGCTTGATAATCATCAAAAGCAAGATTTTTATTATTGACGAATTTCAAAGAGGTTTTTTGTGGCTTCCAGAATAGTAACCCTTGTACTAGTCCATCACTTGTAAGCTACGATAAAGTTGAAGCTATCTCTCTCTTTGCCACTATTCTTTCCACTTTCATCAAGTTCAATATTAACTTAGCGAACTATTCAACATTTCGCCAGCTGGAAACAATGCAAAAGAGTCCCATTTTCATTTTCACTTTCCTTTGCTTTCGCTTCCATTTTCTTTTTCTTCATTTCCAGCGAAGGATTTATACGTTATTTAAAAACCGTTGGTCAAACTTTGGTCGCTGCTTAGATAAATTACCCGAGGGACAATTGTAATTTACTTTTCGCTCTTTGCCTGTGTTTGCTTCTAATTATTAATCAGATTTTCCCCGACACAATTTAAAATGTTTTTTTCCTTGGGTAATGAGCGACCATTGAAATTGGTGAATTGAAATTGCATTTGGGCCCTTTAAGCACAACGGCGCGGGTGAAGTCCATCAACACATTTTTCGGACAATTATTCAATCGGGTTTTTGGCAAATTTTGCACCTGCAGGCAGCGAGTTTTGTGTGCTCAATTGATTGGGCTCAGAGTCAGTCAGTCAATTTGCTACGCGTTTGCATTTCAATTTGTTTTGAAAGGGCAGCTTAATTGCTTGCAGCCAAAGTACTTACAAGTCCCTCCTTCAATTTCGCCCCTTTCCGCTGGCCATCAGCCGAAAATGATTTCGTTTTTTCCCGTAGACATTGAAGATTGCAAAATGATACAACTCTGAGAGGTATTTTGTTCGAATCAAAGAGCTTTTGGGAATGATTTGTTTCTGAGTTAACTTTCCTCAATTTTGTGAATCATTTTGTTAATTTGATATTTCAATTGTTAAACTTTTAGTATCATTTTGATACCCAAAATATCAATTTGTCAATTTTTAGTATTATATTGATACCATTGATAGCATTAAATTTGAAGTCAGCTTGGACCTCTGCTTGTTGTCCGACAATATTAATAGTGACCCTCGTAGCTGACGTGTGATTAGCCAAATAGTATTCAAAGAATCACACAAAACTGTTTGAAATCTTCTATATAAATAATTTTGTATATTCTTGTTGTGTAAGTTTCCATCGTAAAACTGTTTTCATTCTCTGATCCCAGTGCCGGGGATACTATAAATTGCTTTTCAGCAACGGCAGCAACTACTAATACGCGATGTATAAATATTAAAACAACAACAACACATTTGCTAGAGAAACTTGCGCTGTTTACGCGCAAAATTAATCGAAACTCATAAAGCAGCGTAAACAGAGACACCCACAGACAGACACATAGAGCAGGCCCGGATGAGGGAGGTGTGTGGGAGGTACAACATCGTCGCATGCAGATAAACAGCCATTAATAATAGAAATTTTGGCCAAAGTATAGTTTGCCAAGCGGGGAAAGCGGGTCAATTGGGGGGTGGGGATGCAGCAGAAGCCCCACTAAACAGATTGCCATCATTTGTATTTTGCTTAGGGGGCAGACGCAGCAGATGTAAGCAGGAATTGTGTGTGTGTGTGTGCGGTGGTATCTGTGGTATCTGTTGAATCTGTTTACCATCAGCGAATCGTGCCACATTCTTCCTCCACACATTATCACCAGTCGATATGCTATGCAAGCTTCTGTCATGTAAGCGCCGATCCTATAAACCCGATTTCTCTGCTTCCCCTACAAGTCGACAGCTGCATCAACTTCCGGTTGTGCCAATTCACCTGCTGGAAAACCCACTCAGTTGCCGCTGCCAGGCTGGCTGGCTGGCTGCATACTGCTGTACGAGTATTTGCGTTGCGCGCACTTCGTTTGTTCGCTTGCATTTCCTTCCGGCTGCCCGACAGGCGGTTCCCGACAAAAAAAAAAAAAAAACACGAAATGAAACAAAAAAATCATGAGCGAAAACTTACATGGACAGGTCGAAGACTATGTACCCTTGTCTATGGAGAGGTGAAGTTCTCGGAACACATAAAAGGGAAACTTAGAGAAGCATCAACCAGAGTTGCCCAGAATCAGCTTACGGCCGCGTAGACATCAATACAAATGAAGAAAATTTTTGAATTCTCAGAGATGGTTAGAGCTAGAGGTTTGACATGCATGGGACATATACACTGAAAAAAAAAGATAGTTTTCATGATCCATAGGACATTTTCGGTATCCATTTGGACTGGATAGTAAACTATAGGGGGAGAGTGGGGGTTGTGATCATAGTTTTGTTTTGTCATGCCAAAAAATCAATATTTTTTCGTTCTGTAAATTTAGTATTTTAGGTAAATGTTCCAATCAACTCTCCTTTTTTTTTTTTTTTTTTTTTTTCTTTTTTTTCTTTTTGAAAAAGTGATTATCGCAGTTGTGAGCCACCCATCTAAAAGTTTAAAAATCGTGTTTTATAAGCCATTATTCTTTATTAAATGAAAAATGAATAATTTTTCTCATATTCTAAATTCAGAAATATCAATGAAGAGTGCAAATTGATTGACGTCATCAGGCTTTTTTTCTTTATATACGAGCACTTTTTTGCTTGTGGCTGATCCTTTGTTTGCCTTTTCAATGTTTTTTTTACTTCTTTGGAGAGTTTTTTGCTCTGTTTTTATTGCGCGTCATTGCAATGTTCTCTTTGAAAGTCAAAACCGACTTTTTTTTAAAGTGGCTCACAGCCCCCCCATATCTCACTTTTTTGGTGACGTCACATAACCAAAAAGAAGTTGTTACAAAAAAAAACATATTTCTATCAAAAAGGCAATTGACCAAAGATATTTCCCTCATACTTACATCTGTCATTACGATAAAAATGTTGTATAATATTCACAAGTCAAAAAAAAAAAACTTTTTTTTTGAAAAAAAAAGTCGAGTTCTGGTTCTCGAACTTAAAGAAGTTGTAGACTGATAGGTTGCTTGCTAAAAGTTAGGTAATAAGAAGGAGAGACATGACATAAACAAAAAGTTTAAATTAATTTTTTTGTGGCCAATATTCGATTGGCTCACAACCCCCCAGCGGCTCAGAACCCCCAATCTCCCCTACTCTTTTGAGATCCATTGGATATTTTTGAAATCGATTTATTTTCGCTTAAAAAGAAAATATCAAAAATAAAATATTTCATTGATCTTTATTCTTCATCCAAAGGAGCTGAAAATGTGAAAAGGATATTTAAAAATGGATCTTAATGTGGATATTGGAATATCCATTGTACGGGGAGCTTTTTTTTTTCTATGTGTACTTCTTATACTTACAGGCAGATCAAGTTCATTATTATTTTTTGCCACACCAGCAATTTGGAAAATGTATAAATAATACCATATCCGCCAAAAATTTTAAAGATAGATGGTTCGTACTTTGTAAAGATAGTTAGTAATTGGCATTATTTATCGATTTGTTGAAGAAATAATAAAGATCGGATGAACGATTCTGAAAACTCGAAAGAAGGAATGGCATACCGTGGATCTTTCAGTTAAGAAACGCTTCAACTTGTATGGAAATGATGGTTTTTCCTATTATTTCCATGATATTTGATAAGAAGAACACTTTCTGTCCCATCACCATAGCCGTGAAAAGGGTGTTGTGGTGTGGCGTACCATCTGATAA
This sequence comes from Lordiphosa stackelbergi, assembly GCA_018904235.1. NCBI lineage: Eukaryota > Metazoa > Arthropoda > Insecta > Diptera > Drosophilidae > Lordiphosa > Lordiphosa stackelbergi. The sequence goes on from JAEIFU010000522.1 coordinate 21,354, forward strand.
TATGGGACATGTCAAGGCATATAATTTCGAGGAAAAACTTGACGAGGATCTTTACGTTGGGATGAAGTGGTGGGTTTTTTTAGTCTTAATCTACTTAGATAATCAGCTTTATTGATAACTCTCCGTACCGTATCGATACTTGCGTTTAATTGTAATTTTAAATGATTTTTCGAAGCTGAACAGTGTAAGTATAAGGCTTTTTTGAACAATTCGCTGCTCTGCAGTACGTGAACATTTTTTTTTTGGTGCGGTCTTTCATGTTATTCCCATAATTTGATGGGTTTTTCCAAGAAAAATTGCATACAACACTCTTTTAGCTTATTCCAATTTTTCAGCAATTTGCCAGTACGTATGGATTTCTCTCCTTATAAGCCTTTATTTTGGCCTTTTTCGACTCAGTTGGTTCTACCGCCCACCATAGTACTTTTTTTCATTTAACTTTTTTATAATATGTTGACAAAAAGATCAACTTCATGGCGCGGAGTTTTACTCAGAATGATAAAACCACGTTTGTCCCTATGCTTTTTTTAGAGCTCTTGAAAAATTTTTTAAGTACACTAGTGGGCATAATTACTTTTACAAATTTTCCTACATTTTTCGATAATGAAAAAACTTTCAAGTTGACACAACGACAAACGTTTTTTTTACAAGATTTTCAAAATGGATTTATTTTCAGCAAGACCTCGAAAATAGTTTTTTGCTTTAGAGTTGCATATCTTTAATGGATTAACTTAAAATGGACTTCTCCCCAAAAAACCCTCTGCCCATTTTCTCTATTTATTTTTTCTTATATCGACTCTAATTTTCTAAATTTCAATTTTTGTCTCCCTTATTTTACACCAAATATGCATTTTGCATTAATGCCTATTAGAAAGCTCTTAAACCACCAAATTGAAATTTCCTGCAAATCGACCATTCTTCTCCAGATCGTCCGAACTATATCTAAAATATAGAACAACAGTTTATAAACTATATAACTTCAAATTTTTCCGAACAAATGTTTCTCCAAGCAAATGCAAAACAGCTTTTATCCATTTGTTTGTTAATCCCATTAAGATACCCTATTTCTAAACAGTTGTTCAGCCCCCAGACTTGTCTGAACCAATCATTGTTTTTAGCTTTAGTCCTCTCTCGACATCTTGTCAAATACTTCCTTTTGTCTTTTGGTTAATTTTCTAACCTACCCCAAATTTTGATTTTTCGTTTAAGAGATAAATGTTTATTGCATTATTTTTGGTCAAAATAATTATGCCCACTAGTCTTCTACGTTTATTAAAATATATTTTTTGTTAATTCAATAAAAAAGAATACTGAATGCTAAAAATATTTGCCTTTTGATTCAATTTGATTGTTTCATCAAATAGTTTATTTGCGTTAAATGTCCCTATTCAAGTGCATGGCAGTGTATGTTCCAAATGTTACTAGAATAAGTAATGTTGTTCTCAATCGGATAATTTTTGCTTTATACAACATCAAAACCAGTTTTCCCCAGAGAGAGAGAGAGAGAGAGAGCGAGTTGGCTCTCTTTTGGTCTCTCTTTTTCAACTCAACGTCTTGTCAGCTCAACCAAGTATAAGTAATTGTCTAGATGTGAATCTGCAAAAGTGTGCAATGGCCGAATGTGCTAGCGCGTCATTCTGCACGTTATTCGTTAAGTGCAACTAATTTTCTGTGTTTTACTGAACGACTTAAATGAAACAACACTTGTGGAGAAGAAGTGGGTAGTTGAAGCACCGAGTCTTGAGTACAATGCTCTCGGGTTTTAACCTTGACTTTAAATAAAATTATTTGTGTGTCCGAGACGTGGTTTACGTCCAGTGTTTGTAATGCGTTAATTGAATGTGATGGTTTTTGTGTTCACCGTTCTGACCGAGAAGGTCACGGTGGGGGAGTCCAATTTATGTTAATAAAGAAAATCAAATCTAAGATTGTATGCAAACAACCCCCCCCCCTTGGATGCGCAATGGAATATATTTTTGTCGAGATTGGTACCAGGGTATCTAACAAGATGTTGATAGAAATTGTGTTTATCGACCAAATAGAAATATTGACTATACTGACTTAACTATTTTACTCTCTACTGACCTTAGATTATGTTCACGTAGTTTTACTCAGGCGACCTAAACAACAACATGCTTTCTGACAGACAAGTACCAGACTCTTTTGGAGCACTTGGACTTAGGTTAGTAAACTCAGTGGACCTACCCATTATACAAGTACAAACGACTCACTTCTTGACGTATTCTTTGTTAGCGATTCAACAAAAAGTTGTATTCTTTGACCAGGTCCCCGCACCAGTTTTCTCAAAACATGACCTTATTTTTCTTGACATATGATATAATGATGGACATACTGAAAATTTCATTGAATATAGAGATTATAAGAATATTGACTACGGCCTTCAAGACTGAATTTTCTAGATGTGATTGGGACTTCACCTACTCCCTTCTGACTGCTGATCTGCAATTAGAACATCTAAAAAAATTCAAATGTTGAATACCTTTTTAACAAATGCGTACCAGTTCGTCGGAAGATGTTAAAGTCTACTCCAAAGCCTTGGTTCAACCAAGAAATCAAATGTGCAATATCTGAACGTAATAAAGCATTTGCTAAATGGAAAAGGTACAAGACATCTGTAAGAAGCTATATAAGGCATTGCGAAAAAATGTAGTACAAAAGATTCAAATTGCCAAAAATTCGTACCATCAAGTAAAAATTTGAGAATGTACTACATTCTAACCGAAAAATGGAGTGAGTTCCGTAGATTAGAAGAGGTAAGCAAGTGCAATCTAAGCAAATCAATGTCAACATTGGTATGACCTTAACAAAAAATTTACCCAAATCCAAGTACCTGAAGCAACAGAAAACCCTACCTGAATCATTCTTCGTATAACAGTTGTGATAGTAGCTTTTAGTTTTGCGGTGTTAATGTTCTGACGTCTACAGTCGGTCTTACGAGTCAGGTCAAACGCTATGGGTCTGGACAATATATGCCCGAAGTTTATTAAAATATTGTTGCCTTAGTTATTACTACTCTATAACACACATAGTGAACACTGTCTTTTACTACCTTGACATCTCCCTCTCGCATGAAGACTTTAATTTCTCAAAGCCTAACTCGATTTCGACCCATATCCACTGTTTTTGTCAAAGGTAATTAGCAACTCTGGCAACATGTCTTCCTATCAGCAAACCTCTCCTCCCTAAACACGTCAATCAGGGGTTTAGAAAAAAAAGAAGTTGCATCACGGCAGTAATAAAAATTAGCAACCTGACAATAATGTTACCTTATACATTGACTTAGCAATGGATTTCTATTAGTCAACACTAAACTACGAGCGCCTAGTGTTATAATAGGAATTGGGGAATAACAGAGATTTCATTCCACTTCTGTGATGCGGGTCCCCAGTTCTTTAATTTTTTTTTTTTGTGTTTTTTTTTTATCGTGACACAAATCTGGTAAGAGAACAATGACCAGTTACAAGGGGTAAAGACAAAACCAGTTGGATAAAAACTAAAATAACACAAGGCCCAGTTTTTAAATTTTGTAGCCCTGTTTGGAAATTGTCGTGTGCTTAAATTTGCGTAAGATGAATATTTTGTGAAACCTGTACGATTGATGTGATTCTCTTTAAACTTTAAAATGAACTAGTTAAACAGTTTTACTATTTTTTTAAGCAAAGATATACCATTTGTTTTCGCAGTGTATACCTTAGCTGAAAATAATCGTAAAGTTGTTTGGGCTGTTTTAAAGTTAGGAAATTGTAAAAAATGAAAAATTGGCTACACAGCCCCCACCAAGGGGCCAAGCCAAGCTTCTCTCAATCTGTTGGAGAAAGGTTCCGACAGTTTAACGCCGAATCCGAACGGCAAAGTTTGAGAATTTGCTTTTTCATGGCTAGTTACTTCACAGCTGGCGCCAATAGCTGGTAAATGCTATTTTAAAAAGAATGAAAAATTTTTTTTATTAGATGTTCAGAGGCGGGATCGAACCCACAACCTCCCGCTCAGCAGTCCAGCACACTAACCGCTGGGCCACACACGGCCATAAGAAATTGTAATTTACGCTAATATCAGTTAGTAAAAACAGAACCCACAAAGACTCTAATATTGATAAAGATAAAACTGCACTTGAAATATACGCTATTTTGTTTCTGTTTCTGAACAAAATCCCACTTCTATACGATAACTTGACACTCATAACACCTTCACTGACTTACAGAAATTTCAATTAAGTTTTATCTAAACTTCTAAAGCAAGGTCAGTTTTAACAACCAGCTGCGAGGGTATAAAAGTCGAACCATTGCCACTTCGGTTAAATAGAGCTACAGAAACTACACAGAAAATATGCATTTTATTTGTGTTTTTATTTTTCTAGCAGCTGGCACCTTTTGTAAGCAAATAGTGTACTTTTTCTTGTATGTTTAATAAGCAATATTTTAATACACATTGTTTTTACTTATGTAGCCCTCAACACAGCGACTACCACTGCGACCACGAACATAACATCAACCTCAAGTACTTCCACGAAAACTACATCAAGCTCTATACCAAGCCCAAGTACTTCCACAAAAACGGCATCAAGCCCTAGCCCAAGCCCTTCCACTTCCACCACCAAAGATGGTTTGGCTGACTTTAACAGAATGTACAACACAAAGATCAAGGAATTGCTGAAGAAATCCAAAGTCGGTGAATATAAAAATAACGATGAATATTTACATCGCACGTTAAAACTGAAGAACAGCCTGAATTGGGATGTAAAATATTTGGATAAGAAAATTTACATTTACAATCAATTCTATGCCTACAACAAAGAACGTCTGCGATTGGAAAGGGATATACGGAGGCGCATAGATGAACTGGAAACATTACTTTTTGATAACTCAAAGCAAATGAGTAAATATTGCAAAAAGTTTTATCAACAGCAGAGGAACGAATTGAAGTATATCGTAAACAAGGCAAATAAGGATAAGAAAGATAAACTACAAACTAATTCCGCTATTTGTGACAATCCCGAGGACAGTGAATATGCAGAAAGCTGTGAAGAAGATTGCGAATATTTCTAGATTGTATATAAAACTGTTAAACCCTGCGCCAGGGTATAAGAAAACGAAAGCCTCAAGTAAACAAACCAACCAACTAAACCACCTTTCACTCCATCAGCCCACTTGCTTTTCACACAAATTGAATTCGCGCGCGTACATTTGCATTTACCAGAGTTGCCTCACGGTTTGTGTTTCTTAATTTTCGCACAGGAAAATTGCCTTTACGACCTTCTCTTTTTTTTTTTTCTTGTTTGCAGAAAACATTTGAAGCTAACTTTTCCGTGCAGAACTTGCCAACCCTTTTTTTTGCCTAACCGCAGGTGCCTAAATGGGAAATTGAAAAGATCGATAGACAATCAACTAATGATTGCGTGCGTGAAAAGTTTACCCAACTATAGAATAATAGATAGTAATTTATTTAGAAATTGAGTCCAGGTGACTTTTACATGCTGTAGGAAAAGAGAGGGTCTGTTTATGAAATGTCAGACACACAATTTAAAGCAGACAAAAAGTAATTGTAAAATGTTCGCACTTAGCAAAACCGAACAACTGCAATAACAATAGGCAACAAGGTCCAATATTTTAATGGAATCTGTTTTCAGAAATGGTCCTTAACGTCGAGATTTATAGAATTGCCTATTCTATTTGTATTGACTGTCTTTGATTTTATCGAAAAGTATTTCTCCATAACCGCGTCCATAGCCGCGTGTGACCCAGCGGTTAGTGTGGAGGTCGGGTGGTCGTGTTCAATCCCGCCTCGGCACATCAAATTAAAAAAGTGATTTTCTTTCTTTAGAAATTAGCTTTTACACATCGGGTCAACTTCACCAGCTATTGGAGCCAGCTGTGAAGCAGAGCGGGCAAACTAACGAAACGAAACGTTTCTGAATCGTTTCGTTTCTTTTCTTTGCACAGAGCGAAATACTACAACAAAACACCCGAGAAAATGTAACTGTAAAAAAATGAGTTCTGTTCAGTTTGCGGTACGTGAGAGAAACTAAACGTAAAGCGAAATGCGCTCATCTTGATTTGCGAATCAAAGGGAATCGGAACGATATGCAACGAGCGCGAATAGTTCGGAAACGTTTGCTGCTCAATTTGTATGCGCTTAGTTGTTTTTTTTTCTGTTTCTTGCTTCTTTGCTTTTTCTTAGCTTTGTTGTTTTCGTTTGCTTTTATTTTATTTCATCAATTCAGCAGCTGGAGTAGAACTAAAAGGCCGATCATTCCGCAAACGATTTCTTAGTATACGTTTCGTTCCAAAACGTTCCAAGGCAGTTGCGGGCTGTCGGGAGAACAATATTCCAAATCGTTTCGTTTGCGCTCTTCGGCAATATAAAGTTAGTGGTTTCGTTTTCCCTGACTATAGTAACAGCTACAAAACATATGAATAGTTTCTTAGCTTTCGCGAACGGTTCGTTAATCGTTTCGTTTGTTTGCCCGCTCTGCTGTGAAGTAATCTAAACGCCGGATTCGGCGTGAAAATTTTCTTTTCTTTTTTTCGAAAGAGATTGGCTGTTTACCCAATTTTACATTACATTACTCCATAGCCTTACAAAAAAAACAGTTTAAAAAATTCTACAATATTTTTACGCTAAGATATACCATTTTGAATACAGTGTTGAAACCAAAGAATGGATTCCCTACATAACGCGCCTGAAAAGCGTCAAACTAGATATTCTTTGCAACTTTAAGCCCAAATTACTACAAAACTCGATTTGAGTTCAGCAAACGAAAATCATCTAATGCGGTTTGTGTTAAAATTGTTGAGTTTCCTTGTGTGAGTTGTTTTGGCCGTTGTGTTTTCATGAGCATAAAAACATAATTTAATATTCATTTTTCTCCTACGCGTTTCGACGTTATTAACATCTTCTTCAGGGAGACTGCATTTAATTTTTTTTTAGAATTACCACTAAACCTTCAATATACTGGAATGAGTCTAATTTTTTGCCTTTTTAACTTTTTTTTTTTTCTTTAAAAAAATAAAAAAAAACTCTAAGCTAAGTTTAGTTAAGATTAAGGCGGTATTTTTGGCTACAGGGAGAAATCTTAAGCATTATTTTAAATTCAATAAAAAGCAACAGATTTTTGATCTGTACCATCTATTTTCTGATAATTTCTTTTTTCTTTATCATATCAGTACAACAGTTTCGACTGTAAACTTTCCATACGTCTTTCCAAATAAGCGAGTAACTTTGATAATAAGTGACGGATTGACTTGAAATTTTCTGTAAGTGTACTTAAATATTATTTATTTAGTGTATTTCGCCAACGCATAAATCTAACTGGCTACTTCAATAAAACTTAAAATTAACAGTAATGACTAAAACTATAAGAAAAAGTCCCTAAGTATTTTCTAAACAGTAACATTGTTACTGTCGAAGTCGATGACTTACTGGAAGACGATTATATATAAGAAGAGCTCTTAATATAGGATCATTAATGGCATAATTGGCCCTTGGGCCCCCCTGAATGGAACCATGGCACGCAAAGATCGAGGCAGAACATTAAAGGGAATTTGGGAAAGTAGGTTAGCACAATTAATATTGCCTACTATTATGTCATTTAAAAAATTAAGGATGCAATTGTTCTCCTATCCTCAAGGGTAGAAATATGCATGAGGCTACATCTACTGAAATACAGTGGTAGAGGCTCGGAAAAATTTAAGTTATCAAGTGCAAATTTGAGGAATTTTTGCAAACGCTCCAGCCCGTTCACATGAACTGCAGCGGAAGGATTCCAGATAAGCGAAGCATATTCAACTCTGGAGCGCACTAAGGCAGAGTACAGACTTAATCGTGTATAGGGATCATGGAACTGATTAGAATTTCGCTTTATAAAGCCGAGCATTGAATAAGCTTTTGGGAGGATATAATTTATATGCTCAGAAAACTGAAATTTAGAGTCAAACAAAACACCTTAATCTAGGTCTTTATTATTGTCCCCGTAAAGTGTGATGAATAATATTAAAATAAAAAATAATCGGCAGCTCACGTTTGCCATATGTTACATAGAAGTATTTGAAAAGTTAAGAGGCAGCAAATTCCTCGCGCACCAGTCGGCAACAGAATTCAGATCATATTGAAGATATCTCTAAGATTTTTTATAGATCTAAAATTTTAAGTCATCAGCATACATAAGATAATGAAATAAGTAGGAAACCGATGTCATTATTAAATATATATAAATATTCATCATAATTATAATATCCATTCATTTTTTTGAAACTCTAGAATAGAACAGCCCCTACTCCCATTAGGTTGTAAGCGATCAATATCTATTTAACACCGATTTAGTTATGTCCCACAGAACCAAGGGCGTAGCATAGGCTAATCACACTGAGCACATCTCAGCGGAACGCATGGAATTTTCGGAAGATGTGAAATAGCGATTCACACGGACAACATCTCACATCTAACATCTTCAGTCGCCGAAGTGAATTTACAAATTGCTAAAAAAAAATTGATAAAATGAATTTTTAAGAACAATTGATGGTTGTTTTATCTGTTGCTTAAAAACAGCAACTTGTAATTCGGCAGCTTGTAGCAGATTTAGTCAATAATGCATTAGTTGCAGAGATCGAAGATGAAGAGGAGCTGCTGACCATGAGAGGCATGAATCTGCTCATACCAAGAAGCGCTTGGATGTTTGTAAGTGGTAGTAAAGTGTGACTTTTATACGTGCAATTCGTTTACATCCTTATATTTTATCCTTATTTTATATTTTAGCATATTTGGCATATTTAAAGAGAGCATTCGGATGGAGCAATCAACCTACTTAATGCTTGTAAGCTGGCTTGAAGTGTTGAGAAAAAGAGACACAAATTGCCGCAGCTCCATCCTACTGCTGTATGTTGCACAGTATCTTAAATGTCCACAACAGTGCAATCAATAACTTTCCTCAAATGAACCCCGGTGGCAGCCAAACCAATCTAATACTACTGCTGACTATTCTTCAGGTGCTGAAGAGATAGGATTTGCTATTGCAAGATTTGTTATTTCGAATGAAGAAAAAGAGCGTATTGCAAGGCACAAATGGTTTTACAGTGTTATTTATTGTTCCTTTCCCGCAACTGGAAGGTTGCTTGACTCGCTGCTATCTTCCGAAACATTTTACGCAGATCTCTTTGATGCTCCTTTGCAACTCCAACCGCTCACTCGCTATGCTTACAAACTCCGCTTAGTGGCCAGGCTTGGTGCATTTTGCAGGTGGCCTGCCATTGCTTCCAGAAATGTGGGTGCCACAATCCGACATCTATGGGAGGAACTCTGTAATATTATCCGATATGAATTCCGCAACATATGCAATAAGGTCAAAACATGTACATTGTCATATGTCTGTTTATCTTATTGAGTTAATAAAACTTAATTTAATAATCCAACGTCTGTTTCTGGCCATTGATGGTTTGGAATTTTTGACATTTTTTCCATTCCCTTTCGTTGACATTGTTTATGTTTCTCAGTGAATGACAAATTTTTAGTGGTGGACCAATAACTATCGTGAAAATACTGATTGAAACGAAGTAAAATAGGAACATCCCCAGAAGATGTTGGAATGATGATAAAATTTTGGCACGGCAAATGCTTATGGAACATCTTTGATAATGATGTTAGATGTCAGATGTGCCTCAGTGTGAATAGCCTGCGGGACAGACTTCAGCTGGTGACTGGCCGAGAGGAGAAGACGCTGAGGCTCCACCTGGACGCATATGCTGCGCATGTACGAACACTTCAAGCAGCGTGGATGGCCGCAGTAAGCGCAATCTTCGCACTATGGTGACCGGCTACCGAGGGAATCCAGCGCCCACTGATCAACAGTAACCTAGGGACACATCTGCTTTCTCATACTGGCGAGCTACCTTTCCAATGTTCCCACTGCTTTAAGACCTTTACCCAAAAAAACGCTTTGAGTGTCCAATGATCGTGAACATTCACAGTGTTTTTATGGGTGAAGGTCTTTGAGCAGTGGAAACATTCGAAGGGTCGCTCGCCGGTATGAGTAAGTAGGTGTGTCGTTAGAGTGCTCCTGTGGAAAAAGTCAGCAGAGTTCCCCGGCACACTGAGCACACGCAACCATTTATACTGACGTCGGGCAAGACTATATGTTAGAGAGAGAGGGATAGACAGTCACATTTTCGGCCTCTCTACGTGGGGCTACCTGTACCACAGCGTGAAGATAAAAGAAAACAGTTTGTTTCCACTCTTAAAGAATTCAAATATTGTATAGATTAATAAATCAAACTTGTCTACGATATATAAAAAGAAAAATTTATTATTATTACAGGCCGAAATCGAGGTTGTAATCCAGGCGCAGAGCCTTAAGCAGTGGCCAACCAACCCCTGAGGTTGAAATTGTTCAGCTTTGCAGGTACCATAAACTTTGTTCCGCGGTCAAGGAACCCAAAATCGAGCTTTGTAACGAAACCCACACGGAGGCTAATTTTTGACCATTGCCATGTTTCTGGTGCCTGGTAACTTTTTATACCCTTGATCTGTTTATATTAAAAAACAGAATTGGAAAAACTGCCTTTTTAAAAAAGGTCCAAGAACAGCCTCAACCTGGAGAATCCCCGACTTAAAGCGGTTAGTTTCAAGAATTGTTTACTTTTATGCCAATTTGGTTTACCTTTAGTTGAAGCAGAAACTTCTTAATTGAAGTATCCAAAGCTGTTTTAGTTCAATAACCGTTCGCTTAAGGGACTAATTGATCAATGTACCTGTAGTTCACATCCAATTGAAGTCACTTCGATTAGCATTAATAATGCAGACGAAAACCATGGTGGAAAATGCATGCAATGCCACACACCTCGCGAAGGGGCGGGGAGGGCGCGGCATGAACCTTGAAGACGCTTATCGGATACATTTGTAGTCTGGCATTCGCATTCGCCCGGCCACTTTGATAGCTGGTGAACTGTGTTAATTGATAAGCAATCGCTAATCGCTGGACAATGTATAAAAAGAAAATAATGCTTTACCACTCAACCGCAACTATGCCGTTGGCCCCTTCCCCTCCCCCCTTTTCCTGCGCGTTCGTTGGTATAGTGTCAACGCGATTATGATGATTATGTCGCTTCACGTAATGCACACGGTGGGGGTGGGGTGGGGCCAGCAATTGGAGGCATTTGTGCGTGAAATTACATTGAAAATTTAATTGTGCACACACACCGCAGAGACAAAGTGCAGGAGGCTCAGTTGTGCATTAGATTCGCAAAATTTGCCCATAAATTAAAATGCAACGGAGTCGGTGTCGGAGTTGGAGTAGGAGTCGGAGGTTGGGTCTGATTATCCTACTAAATATCTGGCCAGTCCACTGCGAACTCTCAACATTTCACTGACCATTATTAAAGGCCTTGTCAGTGGTGCAACGCAGTTATTTGCATTTGCTGGTTCCATTGAACTTTGGTTCGCTTGTCCGGTTATTAGCTGTCGGGATTCCACAGAATGCATGTGTAAACAAGGGATTTGTCGGAAGTGGCAAAAGCTGCCAGGGGAGAGGGGTGGGGCTGGCCAGTATTTGTAAGGTAGAAAACATAACTTCAGGTTGGGAAATATTCATCTGAGTAGGGAATTTGCTAACTCAAATGAAGAAGGAATGAGAGAAAGGAGAAATGTTCAAAAATAGTGTGGACAGGAAGAGAAAAACGATAAAAAAGCGAGTGATAAGAATATAAATGAAAGCAAACACGGCAATTAACGATTACTGTTTTGTTATAAGCTGAAGAGTCTCTACCGAACGGCATAGATAACTGAACTTAAGGGATTGTTGGGCTTTCTTTTAATAAAAAAAAATAGAGGGAAGCTAACTTCGGCTGTACCGAAGTTTATATACCCTTGGACCATGATATATGCTGCCAGTTTGATATATGGCTATACGATATATTCATTAAAAAAGTTTTTCTAACAAGAACTACATTTCGGACCGATCGTTCCTATGGCAGCTATATGCTATAGTCATCCGATTTAAATCAAACTTGACAAAATTATGTGGTAGTATATAATATAGATCTGTCCAAAGTGGGCGCGATAGCATTGAAAACAAAAAAGTTTTTCCTACTAAGACTTTTTTCAGACCTATCTTTTGTATATCAGCTATTTCATATAGTTGTCCGATTTTCATTAAACTTGGTGGAATTATGTAAAAGCATAGAAAACTTGTAAATATGAGTTTTGGAGACTAACAGGCCTGTTCCTGTTTTCGATTTCGATCAAATCATGTGGAATCGGAATTGATAGCTGTTCCCGTTTCCTAAAAACGATCGAATTATTCGGTTTTAAAAGTTGTGCCTTCAAAGAGGAGTGAAATGAAAAGTAATTGACAATTTTCATGTCAACGGTTATATTTTTTATCTATCCAATATTTTTATATTAATAAGTCATATTTTCCAAGGATTTTAAAGTAACCATAAAAATATTGGGCATTCAATTTGATTTAAAATTAATTATTTTAAAGTTGTACCCCAGAAATTGCATGTAGACGAAAGCAAAAACGATCGAAATGAAACCGAGCTGTTCGCAATTCCGCATCAGCGCATGCGCAGTGCTGATCGAAATTGTTTATGTTACCATTGCTGAATTATAGTTCGAAAACGATTCGAACTTTCATTCGAAAAGTAAATCGATTTCTATTTCACTCGGAAACGGGAGCATTAAATGAAAACTTTTTAAATCCACTCGGAAATGGGAACAGACCTGTAAAACTACTTTTTCAATCGATCGTTCCAATGGCAGCTATTTGCTATAGTCATCCCCTCCGGCCGGTTCCAACAAGTGTACAGTGTATTTTTCCCTAAAGTCTACGTACAAAGTTTTGTTGAAATAGCTTCAACGAGGCTAATATTTGTGAGTTACAAACATACGAACAATTTCAATACACTTCCTTCTTCTTTTTTCTTTTTTTTTGTTGTACAAAAGTCCCGTCACGTCAGAAATGCAAACACTCATATGTGGGTACACCGTTTCTCTGAACTGCCCGGAAAATGCTGAAAAGTGGAAACTAACGATGACCAGTAATTTCAATCAAATACACCAAACCAATTTGCCAATGTTTTTTAATTGTGACTGGCTTTATTTTTCATCAGAAAATAAGGATAAATCGATTTCATTTATAGTTTAGTAAACTAGTTGCAAACTAGTTCATACGGATTACATTAAGGCGAATTTATTTGTCTGCTTCAATCAAAAAATATATCCACATCTTTTATGTCATCCAATTCACGAGCATATTGCGGGCTTTCTCTATCCGCAGCCTAAGGGGCCATTTGGTCTTTTTTGTCAATAAGTGTGAATACTCATTCGAGATCCAAAGCTCTTTCAATTGGTTCTGCATCTTTAACATCTTTGGCAGATAACGATCCACGTTGGAGCAATCTATAAGGCGCATTGACTGAATTGAGTTAGACAGACGAAGGTTGCCCAGAGAGCACTTAGAGAAATGCAGCTTGTTAAGCTTTCGAAGATGTCGGAAGCAAAGCCGCTTGTGTGTGTCCAACTTGAAGTCGTATAGTCCGAGTTCCTCCAATGCAGTCAGACCCACTAATATTTTAGGAAGTTGGGCTTTTACCCCGCGGTCTATGAACAGATGCAACGACTTCAAATTTGAAAAATATGATAGGTTTTCCGAAATGTTGCCGCAGATGGAGCCCAATAATCTTTGAACTCCACTTCCGGCCAGCCGGCAAAAGTCGCGAACATCCCACAAAGTCAGAGATAAGTCTTTTGAAAAGTCCATAGACTTGTGCAATCTGGCGGAGATCCTTGTGAAAATAGCACTTAGTCGTGCGCAAGTTCGAGCCAAATGGATTTGATCGGCAAGCGGTAAAAACTCAAACACCAGTTCCAGGCAATCATCGGCGATCTCAAGCATGCCTGTCGGCGGGGGCTTTGTATTCGGCTGAAGCCAACTGAAGCCAGCTTGAACGCGGAACTTATAGATTCCGAAAATATTTTCCGAATCGGACAGAACACTGCGAATGCATCAAACAAAAGAGATAAGCCAGCTGCATAAGGATAAGGTATAGAGGTGTAAACAATTCTTACCTGGCTGCATCACGCACATTGGCAAACAAAGCATGGCCAATTTTCTTTCGAGACATGCCGTTCGGATAGTAGATGTCCATGCTTATAATGTGGCCATACGTTTGGGTAAACAAATCCAGGATCTCGCTTTTCTTCAACTGCAAAGGCCAGGTACAGTTTACTTGCGTGGCCAAATCAGTGAAAAGTTGACACTACATACCTGCGGGGGCACATCAAAGAGATGCACATTTTGCACAGGAATGTGATCCTCCGTATAGGCAATTCCATCAATTATGCAATAATTTATGAAGTTGTTCTTGCGACTATTTAGGGCTGGAAAGGGAAAATGCAAATTGTTTCAATTTTTAGGTTAACTATTCAGGTTCTCGGAAGGCACGTTTCCTCCGCGATTTTGTCAGCCCCCAGGGGCTTTATGGCAATTTTTTTATATTGAAAAAGAAAAACATAAAATAAATCGCTTCGATTTATAAATTTCATATTCAAAGATCTAGAAACTTCCAGCCCGTAGGTCACGGGTCAACAAAAAATAACAAAATATATGTTAACTATTCACCACCATTGTGCCAGAAGCTCAGCCCAAGCCTTTTTGGAATATTTCTTGTACTTACTTGCCCGATTTAAACGGATCATTTTAGTTTGAAAGCAAAACATGGTCAATTTTTTCACTTAGCTTTTTAGATGACTTTCAGTTCTCAGCACGCCGTCTGTAAAGAATGCCTAACGCGTCGTTAGATATGCTAAAAAAAAATGTCAAAGTTATCGATAAACATACACAGTTAGAGATGGCACTTACAAAATCATAGAAAATAAAGCAAAATGGCAGGGTCATACTGATTTGTCTATCGTTTGCACTTCAAATTCAAAACTCACTTTTAAGGTTACATTCTGTACTACCTTATTTAGGGTTTTTGTATGTATCCATGTATGTATACCCGGCCTAATCGGATGACTATATAAAATAAAATAAGATGTTTTTCTTCTTGTTGTACAAATTTTGACCGTAGTCGATATACAAAGGGGCAAAATATGTAATAAAAACCAATTTCAAAGCTTGGCTTAGTGCCGTCAGCTTCAGACCTCCATTTTCTCAAGTACTCCCTTCTTAAAACTACGCCAGCGAAACTCTTGCAGCATAGGACACCTTCCAATAAAGTGCTGCATGCTTCATAGCTCCTTCAAATTGCAAAGTGAAGCAGAACCATCGTTGACCGTGATTCTGGGACAGCTGTTCAACCGTAGCATATCACCTCGCACCTTTAGGATCCATGTTACGGTATGGCAGAACTTAGCCCCAACTGCATAGTTTGAATGTTTGTATACGCGCGTTTCGCTCGATCTTGCCATTTTCACATGCTGGATCTTGCTTTTCTTTGTTTTTGCTATAAGAAAAGATACATTCCTTACAGCATTTAGCATATCCACTGAGGGAGATACTTTCATATGGCCAATAAACTTTTCCATTTCAAATTTAAGTAGATATGTCTTAAACTACTTCCGCAATTGATTAAAGTTCCCCCAGATGGGCAAAATCTTACACATGTAAGGTAAAAAAAAGTGACAAGAAAGAAACTCGGTCAATCCCGACTATAACATACTCTGTATTGCCAAAGTTGGTATTAATCTGATTAATTTAAGTAAAGTAGTATTTGAAGTGCTGCCCATTGCCGTTTAGGCCGTTAGGTGCTGAAGCCCCCCCCCCCCCTCAGAGCCCAACTATCTTAATTCAACCAATATATTCAAAGAGCAAAAAAAAAAGATGCAAATACTTATTTAGATTGTTTCAAAATGGCATCAGTAGTGAAAATTATCTACAAACGAAGAACGTGGGAGTATGGGTTGTAATATTACGACTGATAGTTGAAAATCTGGTGGAATATTTGAATTAATTTTGATTAACCGCTATTCTATACGTGACAACAGTTTGCGCAAAGATTCATTCATAAACATATTAGAAATTGTTGTTGAGACCATTCTTTAAAACATATCCAAAAATTAGGTACAGATAGCTGCATATTTAGTCTCGGTGATGATTTTTGTGCCACATTTGTCGTTACATAATATGTACAGGGTTGCCCATATTCGACGGACCCATGTTTTTTTTTTTTAAATCAAAGAAATAAATAAAAATTTGGCGGTTGGCAATCTTAATCATTTAATTTGTTCCAAGTAGATTTGTTTACATCAATTTTTGAATATGATATCTCTCAAATGGCCGCCTCTGGCGTTGATGGCGTATTGTGCCCTTTTTGCAGCATTTTCCATCGATTTCGCCAACATTTCGGCCGGAATAGCGGCTATTTCTTCACGAATGTTGTCCTTGAGCTCTTCTACGGTCCTTGGCTTGTTAACGTAAACCTTTGACTTCAAATATCCCCACAAGAAGAAGTCAGGCGGCGTCAAATCGGGCGAACGCGGTGGCCAGTCCAAATCACCACTTTTCGACATCAAACGGCCCGGAAACAATTTCTTCAGAAAATCGATTGTTATGCGACTTGTGTGCGGTGGAGCGCCGTCTTGTTGAAACCAGAACTGCCTCATACGCTTTCGACGAATAATTGGCATCACAAAATTGGTCATCATGTCGCGATAACGCTCCTGGTTGATGGTAACAGCATGGCCATTTTCATTTTGGAAGAAAAACGGCCCAATGACCGTTTTCGCACTAAAGCCGCACCAAACTGTGACTTTTTCGTCATGAAGAGGCACTTCTTGAATCTCCTAAGGATTTTCAGTGGCGTAAATACAGCAATTTTGCTTATTTACGGTCCCATTCAATGTGAAATGTGAAAATGTGAAATTTTTTAAAAGCACGTTGAGTTTTCACAATTGACTTGTTCTGTTGAATGTAAATTTCAACTATTTCAGAGCGCTCGCGTGGCGTGTATTGTTCCATGGTAAAAATCTGCTTGGACTGACGCTTCAAACGCGGTATGTCATTAAGCGATCTGACATCTCTGTCAAAAGTTATGGCGTTGCCAGATGGGTCCGTCGAATATGGACAACCCTGTATATACACTGCTCGACAGCACACTCCCCCAATTCCCCAAACCAACTTTTTCTAAAGGATTTTGGTCCGCTGAGCACAAAAATCGATATGAAAAAAAAATCTGTCATATAGTTATGGAGATATTATCGTTAAACGTGTTTTTCGACGTTACAACCAAATCAAATACGTTTTCAAAGAAGTTGTACGCCATATTGATTCCGCAATTTTGTTTTGTAAATTTTGACTTCGGATTCGTGATCAGCGACCCCGAAAACCCCCGAGTACAGACTTTCAGCCAAATAAAATTTGTTTTTGAAAAAATTGTCCGCCATATTGATTCCGCCATTTTGTTTTTCTAAATTTTGACATCCGATTCGATATCAGCGACCCCAAAAACCCCGGAGTACAGACTTTCAGCAAAATCTAATACGTTTTTCGACTTTTGGCCGTCTTTTTGGGATTTGGGACCAATGTGCGATGGTTGCAAAAATTTTTTTGAAAACAGATTACCTGAATAGGAAAACCAAAACAGGGTTTTGTTCAGAACTGGTGTAATTCTGGTGTGAACTAGGATATTTTGGATCGGTCAGTAAACAGCAGAGTAATGGGGTTCCAAAATTTCGAAAAAAGACAAGAAAAGTGGTTCTGAGATAATCGCCTTTAAAGATTCGACAACTGTTTTTAATGATATAAAAATTATTTTTGAAAACTTTTAAACATGGAATGGCTGCAATTGGGTGTTAGCTTTCATCGAAAAAAAACAAATTTATCAAAATATGTCAAATAGGTCTCCAGAAATTTGGTTCAAAGAAACAAAAAAAAAAAATGTACAAAAATTTCCAAGTAAAATTTTTTTCAAAAATATTTTTTTTTATAAATTGCGATGATTTTGTAACTTCTTTGAAAGTATTTGAACTAAAAATAAGAAAAAACATGGAATTTTCAAAAATTCGAGGGTCGATAAAAATATTATTCATTTAAGAGGGTCAGGAAAAAGAATTGTTTTGTATTATTTTTGGAAATCAAATTTTTGGATCTGCTTGAAAGTTTAACAGGGTGTTCATATGACCCTAGAACGTTTAAGGAAATAAAAAAAATGTCTAAAGGACTTCGGATCCGAGTTCGTAATTTGGCAATTAATTTTCATTCCACCGATCAACAAGACTTTTTTTCCTTGGCGCTCTCGCAACATGAAAGTAGCATTGAGAACCTGCCTGCAACTTCAACTTTCATATTTGTAACTTTCTGTGTGACTTTTCATGGATTCCTTTTGGTATTAATTTTTTTCTGGTCTTGCTTAACGATATAGAAGCCATCGCAGTGCTCAAAACACAACGTTCTCCGTTTTCGTGGGGCGGAGGAATTGGCTCCCCTTCCAGTTTTGGTGTTTGGTAAGTTGGTTACAGCGATTGAATTTAATTAGCTTATCATGAAAGCGTATTTCACATAAATTTATCAAAATTGCTTTACACAACAGCAGCATCAGCAGCAGCAGCAGCATATCTTCTGGATGGGTGCGGAGGGGGTGGCTCAAATTGCATTACGGGCCCGCCCATTAAACTGATAAAAACGAGAGTCGAGAGTTCAGAGTCGGGGGCGACACTTTAAAGTTGATGGTTTGAGAGAGGCTGAAATCAAATTTATTAACGCACATTACAACGTGCACACTTCATAGCACACACCCACCCACACACACACACAGGAAGCGGTGGTGCGGGGTGCAATGGTTGGTGCTTGGTTGAATGCTCCTTTTGTTTTTGCTATTGAAATTTTGCATACAGTTAAGTGACTCAAATATATTTCAAAATCTGACCAGTTTTCAACAACTGCAAAACAATTGTAAATACAAGGTAATCAGCCTATTGAAGTATAATTTTGTGAAAGTAAACAGATGCAGAACACCCTTCGCTCTGCCCGCGAGCTGTGGCTGAATACTCGGTCCTGCTGCTAGCCCATAACAGGCCCAAGTCAGCCAACCAAAACCATTTTTAATGCACAATTTTCTAAAACTAGTTACATTAAAATATTGCCCAGGATTCGCTGAAATCGGCGTTTGAATTGTTGCCCGCGAAAACTGCTTCTGTTTTCGTCCCGTGCGAATGGCTTTGTTTTTTGGCATCCATAACCTGTCCGAAATCAACCTTTGCACCACCTTTATCCCACAGTTTTGTAGATACAGTAAATATCGGTTATATGACGAACCGCTTGTATGCAAATACCGGTTATATGCAAAAGTTGAATATTTTAGAGCATTATGCACAGCTTTAATATAAGAATTTAATTGCTTATATGCAAATCGCTTATGCAAATATCGCTTATATGCAAACAATTTACATCAAACTTACATTTTCTGCGTACTATTTTAATCGGTTGTAAGCAAATTTTGCAACACATGCATAAATTTTACATCATATTCTAACAGCTAAAGAAAAAGCTACATTTTCCATGACTTAGAAACCAGCAATTATCAAAAGATACTTGCTGCGAAGGATAAAGCAAGGCTCCGCAACATCACGTGCATCAAAAACAATGCAGGCGAAGTGTTGTAACCAATCCTCACAAGAAAAGGAATAGATACACTTCTAGACAGCACTGTTGTAGATTTACCAAATCCGCTATTCACACGGAATTTTTGATAGACCAGTCTTGCTCGCTAAGGCACAGGAGCTCGCCTTGAAGCTAAATGAAGACTTTGCTTCAGATTGGAGC
Source organism: Lordiphosa stackelbergi (assembly GCA_018904235.1). Classification (NCBI taxonomy): domain Eukaryota; kingdom Metazoa; phylum Arthropoda; class Insecta; order Diptera; family Drosophilidae; genus Lordiphosa; species Lordiphosa stackelbergi. The sequence goes on from JAEIFU010000522.1 coordinate 41,128, forward strand.
AGTCGTCAGAGTTGCTGCAAACTAAATTCTATTAACTTGGCAAAGATTCTTAAAGAATTCTGTAAAAAAAAAATACAGCAAATGAGCCGCTTTTAACTCAAATTATTTGCCGATGCCACTTGATTGTACTTCAAGGCGCTACCAAACGGAAGCAAGCATGAAAGTTTAAAAGAATTCAAAGCCCAGAAGCAATACTGATGTTTCAGTCCAATGAATCTCAAATGTCTAAAAGTTCGCAGTTGCAAGGTTCAATCTAAATAGATGCCGAATACATTCAATGCGACAGTGATCTTGCGTGTTTTGAAATTATTTCGTACGAGAATATTGTATTATCGTATCGTATTGCATGAAAATTCAAATCCATTTGATAACTATTTTGCTCAATCTGAATATAAAATCTGCCCCTGCTAAATTTGGATTCACTACCTCGACATTTTTCTTATGAAGGGTGATTTTTTAGCTATTATCTTTTTAGCAAAACTGGTTTAAAAGGCTCACACACGTTTCGTGTTTTGTTTCACTGTCAAACATCTTCAGTTTGGTCTATAATTTAACCGAATCGTCTTACAAACGAACCACGCTTGCAAATTATTGAATTTTATTATCAAGCACGCTCCGTAAAGAAAGTCCATCGCTCGCTTCTTCCATTTTATGGTCAGTTTAATCGACCCACTGAAGCGGCTATTCGGGCTATTGTGACTAAATTTCGCACCAAATTTACATTGTTGGACATTAAACCACCAACACGCTTACGTAGAGTGCGAACTGAAGAAAATATTGCAGCTGATTATGACCATCAATTATCGATTCGTCGCCGTTTGCAGCAATTGGGCCTCTGTTACTCTCAACAACGTGGAAAATTTTGCGGAAGGATTTAGCTTTTCAAAATTTATTTTACGTTCGGGATCGGTCAATTGGCCGCCTAAATCGTGCGACTTAAAGCCTTTAGACTATTTTTTGTGGGGCTATGTTAAAGCTCATGTCTACACGGACAAGCCCGCTTCAATTGACGCATTGGAAGACAACATTGAAGCATTTTTTCGTGAAATACCGGCCGAAACGTTGGAAAGAGTATGCCGAAATTTGACTAAGCGGAGGGACCATTTGAGGCGCAGTCACGGTCAACATTTGCATGAAATAATCTTTAAACATTAAATTATATGGAGTACGGTCAATTCAAATAAAGATTTCATGCATTTTTTTAATTTTATGTGTTTTTTTTTTTTTTAACTTTCCTATAGCTCTTAAAAAATCACCCTTTACAATAATAATATTACCGCTTTTGAAGACATTGAAGATCACATCTTGGAAAATGCTGAAAGAAAGCAACTATCAAACAAAATAACAGATTTTTAAATATCGATTTGTGTAAGATAATCTCATATTGAAAAGACTGAAACAAAATTTTTGTAGTAAAACCCATTTGCGACATTTAAATCGTAAAGTGATTTAAGTTTCCATTATCTAATAGCTAGATTCCACATAACTATTAACTATTTGTCGTTAAAATAAAATGAACATAGTTGTTTATATGCAAATTTTAGCTTGAAACCGATAGATTGCTTATATGTAAATGATTTGCATATAACCGATAGCCGCTTAAATGCAAATATCGCTTATATGCAAAAATATTGCTGCATTATAACTTTTGCATATAAGCGATATTCACTGTAGATGGTTTGTACCTTCTACGCATAGCTACGATTTGCCGAAGAAATGATAAAGATCGGATAAAGGATACTCGAGTTATAAGGAAAACAAATAATTTTAAAGGGCAGCACTGGCCTAAACGGCGATGGGCAGCACTTCAAATACTACTTTACTTAAATTAATCCGATTTATACCAACTTTGGCAATACAGAGTATGTTATAGTCGGGATTGACCGAGTTTCTTTCTTGTCACTTTTTTTTACCTTACATGTGTAAGATTTTGCCCATCTAGGGGAACTTTGATCAATTGCGGCCGTAGTTTAAGACATATCGACTTAAATTTGAAATGGAAAAGTTTATTGGCCATATGAAAGTATCTCCCTCAGTGGATATGCTAAATGCTGTAAGGAATGTATCTTTTCTTATAGCAAAAACAAAGAAAAGCAAAATCCAGCATGTGAAAATGGCAAGATCAAGCGAAACGTGCGTATACAAACTATCAAACTATGCAGTTGGGGCTAAGTTCACAGCCATGACGAGCTGACATGGATCCTAAGCTTTGTCCGTCAGTCCGTGATCTGTTTCTACGGTCGAACTAGTCCCTCAGTTTTGGAGCTATCGAGCTGAAACTTTGCACAGAGTCTTCTTTTTCTTCACGTTGCTAATTTGTCGAACCGACCGGATCGGATGCTACTTTTTGGAGCATGCCGCACAAATGTTCATTCGGAAATGGGTTTAGAGAAAACTGTTTTGTTCTCAATATTACTCTCAAACACGGTCATCGGTAATATGTAATGTTTTTAAGCTGATGTGCGAAGTTTGGTCGAAGTCGCTAACCGTTGTGACAAGCTATTTCAAGTGTATCAAAACTTCGGTACAGACGAAGTTAGCTTTGCCTTCCTCGTTTTTATTATATATTTTGTCCCTTTGTATATCGAGAACGGTCAAAATTTGTACAACAAGAAGAAAAACATCTTATCTTATCTTATATAGTCATCCGATTAGGCCGGGTATACATACATGGATACATATTATTAATTTTGTTAAATAAAATACAAAATCCCTAAATAAGGTAGTACTGAATGTAACCTTAAAAGTGAGTTTTGAATTTGAAGTGCAAACGATAGACAAATCAGTGTGACCCTGCCATTTTGCTTTATTTTCTATGATTTTGTAAGTGCCATCTCTATCTGTGTATGTTTATCGATAACTTTGGCATTTTTTTTAGCATATCTAAAGACGCGTTAGGCATTCTTTACAGACGGCGTGCTGAGAACTGAAAGTCATCTAAAAAGCTAAGTGAAAAAAAATTGACCATGTTTTGCTTTCAAACTAAAATGATCCGTTTAAATCGGGCAAGTAAGTACAAGAAATATTCCAAAAAGGCTTAGCCTGAGCTTCTGGCACAATGGTGGTGAATAGTTAACATATATTTTGTTATTTTTTGTTGGCCCGTGACCTACGGGCTGGAAGTTTCTAGTTCTTTGAATATGAAATTTATAAATCGAAGCGATTTATTTTATGTTTTGTTAACAAATTCTTTTTCAATATAAAAAAAATTGCCAAAAGCTCGTGGAGGGAACAAACGTGGACCTGCCTCCGAGAAACTGAATAATTAACCTAAAAATTGAAACAATTTGCATTTTCCCTTTCCAGCCCTAAATAGTCGCAAGAACAGCTTCATAAATTATTGCATAATTGATGGAATTGCCTATACGGAGGATCACATTCCTGTGCAAAATGTACATCTCTTTGATGTGCCCCCGCAGGTATGTAGTGTCAACTTTTCACTGATTTGGCCACGCAAGTAAACTGTACCTGGCCTTTGCAGTTGAAGAAAAGCGAGATCCTGGATTTGTTTACCAAAACTTATGGCCACATTATAAGCATGGACATCTACTATCCGAACGGCATGTCTCGAAAGAAAATTGGCCATGCTCTGTTTGCCAATGTGCGTGATGCAGCCAGGTGAGAATTGTTTACACTTCTATACCTTATCCTTATGCAGCTGGCTTATCTCTTTTGTTTGATGCATTCGCAGTGTTCTGTTCGATTCGGAAATTATTTTCGAAATCTATAAGTTCCGCGTTCAAGCTGGCTTCAGTTGGCTTCAGCCGAATACAAAGCCCCCGTCGACAGGCATGCTTGAGCTCGCCGATGATTGCCTGGAACTGGTGTTTGAGTTTTTACCGCTTGCCGATCAAATCCATTTGGCTCGAACTTGCGCACGACTAAGTGCTATTTTCGCAAGGATCTCCGCCAGATTGCACAAGTCTATGGACTTCTCAAAAGACTTATCTCTGACTTTGTGGGATGTTCGCGACTTTTGCCGGCTGGCCGGAAGTGGAGTTCAAAGATTATTGGGCTCCATCTGCGGCAACATTTCGGAAAACCTATCATATTTTTCAAATTTGAAGTCGTTGCATCTGTTCATAGACCGCGGGGTAAAAGCCCAACTTCCTAAAATATTAGTGGGTCTGACTGCATTGGAGGAACTCGGACTATACGACTTCGAGTTGGACACACACAAGCGGCTTTGCTTCCAACATCTTCGAAAGCTTAACAAGCTGCATTTCTCTAAGTGCTCTCTGGGCAACCTTCGTCTGTCTAACTCAATTCAGTCAATTCGCCTTATGGATTGCTCCAACGTGGATCGTTATCTGCCAAAGATGTTAAAGATGCAGAACCAATTGAAAGAGCTTTGGATCTCGAATGAGTATTCACACTTATTGACAGAAATGACCAAATGGCCATCCGGCTTCACTTTGGAGTCGCTTCTGATATTCGCTGACTGTTATTATGACTGTAGGATGATTGGTCAGTTTCCAAGTCTGAACAAGTTGGTGATCAATGAATACCAAATAAAACCTGAGCTCTTCCTTAACCTGGCCAAGTACAAGTCACAGCAGCTAGAACATTTGGAGATTGGGTACGGAGACCAACTAACTATTGGGATGTACTTGGATATTGCCAAACTGACTGGCCTGCGCTATCTTGCCATTAGAGATGTTGCATTATCTGACCACGATCTTGCGGAAATTGGCAAGCTGGTTAATTTGGAGAGCATCAACAGACTCGCTTTCAGCGACAGTGAGGAACTAATTTCGGAGTGCACTAATTTGGTTGACCTGAACAATTCTTTTAACGAAGATGTGTTACTGGGTGTAGCAATAATAACACTTACGATCAATGGAAATAATCACCGTGAAAGGCCCCTTAAGCTGCGGATGGAGAAAGCCCGCAATATTTCTATGGTATATGCTCGTGAATTGGATGACAAAGAAGTTGTGGATATATTTTTTGATTGAAGCAGACAAATAAATTCGCCTTAATGTAATCCGTATGAACTAGTTTGCAACTAGTTTACTAAACTATAAATGAAATCGATTTATCCTTATTTTCTGATGAAAAATAAAGCCAGTCACAATTAGAAAACATTTGCAAATTGGTTTGGTGTATTTGATTGAAATTACTGGCTATCGTTAGTTTCCACTTTGCAGTTCCGAGAAACGGTGTACCCACATATGAGTGTTTGCATTTCTGACGTGACGGGACTTTTGTACAACAAAAAAAAAGGAAAAAAGAAGAAGGAAGTGTATTAAAATTGTTCGTATGTTTGTAACTCACAAAAGTTAGCCTCGCTGAAGCTATTTCAACCAAACTTTGTACGTAGACTTTAGGGAAAAATACACTGTACACTTGTTGGAACCGGCCGGAGGGGATGACTATAGCAAATAGCTGCCATTGGAACGATCGATTGAAAAAGTAGTTTTAGTCTCCAAAACTCATATTTACAAGTTTTCTATGCTTTTACATAAGTCCACCAAGTTTAATGAAAATCGGACAACTATATGAAATAGCTGATATACAAAAGATAGGTCTGAAAAAAGTCTTAGTAGGAAAAACCTTTTTGTTTTCATGCTATCGCTCCCAAACTTGTTATTGAACAATATTATATGCTAGCACAACGTTCTGTTAAGTTTGATCCAAATCGGATGACTATAGCATATAGTTGCCATAGGAACGATCGGTCGAAAAAGTAGTTTTAATGAGAAAAACTTTTTTTGTTTTCAATGGTAGCGTAGCGTCTTTATACTTTTCAGTTATGAAAATTATCTGTTTCAACAAAATTTTGAAGAGTTTGTTGTATGATTATCTCTATAAATACAGGTTATATGCAAAAGTTTTATATTTTAGTGCATTATGCACAACTTTGATATCAGAATTTAATTGCTTGTATGCAAATCGCTTTTAAGCAAATATCGCTTATAGGCAAACATTTTACATAAAATTTAAAATTTCTGCGTATTATTTTAATCGGTTGTAAGCAAATTTTGCAACACAGTTTCTGATAGCTGAACAGATAAGAAAGAAAAGAAAAAGTTCCATTTTGATTGACTCAAAAACCAACAATTATAATTGTAAAATAAGAAGAAACAAAGGATTTTTTTTAAAGATTTTTTTTAAGAATTTTTAATATCAGTAGAAAATTTTTAAGTATTATTTAAACTTGGGCAAAAATAGATTTTATCAAAAAAAATAACCACATTTTCAATATTGAAATCCAAAAATTTGTACCTTATCAGCAAAATCAAATCTTCGTGTTTGGTTTTTCCGTAACGTCGTTCAATGCAGCTTACATTAAAACAAATTTGGTTGGAATAGGCCACAGGACCAACAAATTTAAAGATACCTCGCTAAACATACGTTTATGCAGATATCTCGTAAGCCTGACGTGCTGGGAGAAAAAGGACAATTTATCTAAGTTCAGCGGCCAGAAATACATAATGAACGGTTGCAAAAGTGGGCCCTTTTTATATTCCCCGCCCCCCCCCCCCCCCCAGCCACGCCCCCCCGCCCCCACCTGATATGTGTGAATCTCTGATCGGCTGCAGTCCGTATAGCAATGGTGCTTCGCATAGTCGCACTGAACACGCTTTATTGCCTGGTATGTGACCAGCAGTGTCTCCTTCTCCTTTCCCCAAGAGCTTCCAGCTATGGCTTTGAGGGCCCCATTTCTTTCTCTAACTTTGCGGGCTGTGTTCTCCGCGTGCCTCGCAAAGAAGAAGAGATTGTCAAAAGTCAATCCCAAGATTTTTGGGTACTTGATAGTGGGAATTTTTCCTCCGTCCACAGTGGCATTGAGCTGAGTGTTCACTATCTCGGTCCAAGTAGTGAAAATAGTTGAGCTGGATTTTCCAGAGGAGGGAGACAGGTTTCTACCAGCCAGGTATGCTGAGACTGTTGGGAGGTAGGAGTTTAAGCTCTCAAATTGTTCTATTTCTTGTTGTTGTTCTAGCTTAAGATATATTTTGTGCATTTGTATTTGTTTTCACGCGGCCGTAAGATCATTCTGGCACCTCTCCTGTATGTAGAAAATGTGAAATCGGCTTCAAATTGTAAGATTATCTGACACATAGCAGCTGGAAGAAGAAAAACCGTGTTATTAAAAGATGCTTGTTTCGAAGGATAAAGCAAGGCTCTGCAACATTTGGTGCATTAAAAACAATGCAAGCGAGGTGCTGTAACTAATCCTCACAAGAAAAGGAATAGAAATAGCATACATGTACACTTAAAGACAGCACTGATGTCGTAGATTAAACCAATCCGCTATCAACTTGGAATTGTTGATAGACCAGTCTTGCTTGCTAAGGCACAAATGAAGACTATGCTCCAGATTGGAGAGGCCGTAGCGGTGGAAACTAAATTCAGATTGCGTATATAATGCTCTATATAAGGCTCTACCAAAGGGAAACAAGCATGAAAGTTTAAAAGAATTCAAAACCCAGAAGCAATACTGATTTTGTTAGTGCAGTAAATCTCAAATGTCATGAAAGTCAGAATTTGCAAGGTTCAATCTAAATAGATGCCGAATACATCCAATGTGACAATGAACTTGCCTGATTTGGAATTATTTCGGACGAGAATATTGTATTATCGTATCGTATTGAAAGAAAATTTAAATCCATTTGAGGATAATTATTTTGCTACATACAAAACATCTCTTAACAAAAGACGCCCTACTTAATTTATGTTCATTACTTCGAAACTATTCTTATATAATAATAATATTACCGCTTTTGAAAACATTGAAACAAAAGTAAAGTGATTAAGACTTATCTAATAGCTAAATTACACATAAGTATTAACTATATACCGTTAAAATAAAATGAGCATAATTCACTGAATTGCTTCTATGCAAATTTTTGCTTACATCCGATAGATTGCTTATATGCAAATGATTTGCTTATAACCGATAACCGCTTAAATGCAAATATCGCTTATATGCAAAAATATTGCTGCATTATAACTTTTGCATATAAGCGATATGCACTGTATAAAAAAGGGTCCTGATTCACTGAATGGCAATCATCGCTCAGCCTAAACGGTAAGAGATAAAAAGCTGAAATTTGGACAGGAGTTTCTGTTAGTGGTGAAAGTGCGTACTCAGACGGGGTTTTGGAAAATTCCACCCGGAAAAGCGTCGGTAAAGTTTGTTTGGAAAAAATGTTATTTTTCATCCGATTGACTTGAAACTTGGTTTGTAAGCATATAACGTGAAATAATTCGACAAGTGTTTTCCCGATTTCGAAAAATCCGCCCACGAGGAAAATGACCGGAAAATTGTGCATAAAAGAAACGGTGACATGACATAACCCCCAAGGACATATCGCCCAAATTTGATTTGGTCTTTTCGGACATAATGCCCAACAATTTTTGGCCATTACGCCCAAATTTTTAAAAACTAAATTTAAGTCAGTAGAATTAGTAGTAGTAGTGGCATATCTAGCCGTACAGAGATTTTTCGAACGATATTTATTTTATATTATATTAGAAATAAGGAAAGCTTTCAGATACCTAAATTTAGTAGGCAGAAGTGTTAAGTGTGGTCGAGTGCCCCGACAGCAAAATACCCTGAACCAAGTAATGTGGTTAATATGACTTTGAATTCCTTTTATTTTAAAATTTATTTGAATAAATGGGGAGGCTCACTGATCTTATTTTGGTATAAAGAATAGATAGATATTGGGCCAAACTAAATATATATTAAGTCACTATGTTCGGTAAGAGGGAGAAGGAGGAGGAGTTTGCCAATTCTGAAGCAAACTTTATTTGGGTACGGTATCAACAACAATAATATACGTTTAATTTTTCACACTTACAATTATTTGAAATTTCATAGTCTCTGTTATCACAAGAACATAAATTATACAGGCCTGTTCTCAATTCCACTTCAGTTTTGTATAAACCTTCGTACGTTGAACTTTGTTATATGAAAGATGACACTCTTATCTACGGTTACTAGATCCGATTTCATTAAAAATGGAATTGCTCAATCAGTTGAAACTGACAGCTCAATGTCAAGTGGATTCAATTCGTAAAAAAAGGAAGCCTTGATCTAGTAAACACAGATTTCCTTTACACCTTTCATTTAAATTTGTAAGAGTAAGCTGGCCAATTCAAACGTTTATAAGAAAACCGAAGTGAGATTGAGAACAGAACTGATTACTTTTTTTCTAATCATGTAAAAGATCTAGATTTTTTAAGTCCCTGCTGAAAGCGATCATCTTTTAAGATATCTATTGGTTTTTTTTCTAATGAATGATGTTTTGTTTTTATATAAAGCATTCAAAACTATACATATAAAATGTATTGACAGTTGTACCTGATTTACTTTCCAATTTCCAGTATACAAGAAGATTGTAAACCGGTCCTGAACCACTTTAAAATGGGGTCAGTTTATAGTGGAGTTTTTTGGGTCCATCAAATTGAACTACAAATAGAACGCTTCAAATTTAACCTCCCGAATCAAGCAACAACTGTTTGACAAAAAGATTTTTCTTAATTAAAGTCGAGATTTTCGTAAAACGATTTGATTTGGAACTAAACTGGGACTTTGTATGTGAAGTGACAAAAATATGGTAAGCTACTAGATCATAGAGAAGTAAAACTGCGCGCACTTAACCTACTAGATCTACTTTAATTTAAGCAGTCGGCTTAAAACCGCTCAACTTTTGTCATCTTATCTAGTTGTAGGCATATTTGTGATACTTCACGTACATATAAGGGTATGCAGTTTTAATTCGAAATGCAAGCGAACTCCATCGAGTAAAAATAGTTCATAGTACATATTTTGACAAGACCTCTGTATACATTTTTTCCCACAATTTTGAATTTGAATCTTGAATTTTAAAATATTTTGTTATTATGAGTAGTTTTCCTTAACGTACTATGCTTTTTTTTGAGAATGTACATTTCCTGTGAAATCACCAACCACACACAATTACATAAATGTGTCAGTGGATCTAGGCTATTACATATTTTTTTTGAAAGATAGAAAAGTTAAATCGGCTTATTGGTTCAGATTTTACGGCAAATTGTTTGGGAACTTCTCTTAAAAAATAGCAAAAACATGAGTATATCCGCCTATATCTGGAGAACGACAAGATATTCAAATTTTTGAACTCAGCGTTCCAAAATACTTCAGAATCAGGTATCAAATGTAATGAGAAGTCTCTTTATTTAATTTTGTTGTGTATTGTTATGTAAGCTGCGATCCACTTTTGTCGCCCGGTCACAACGCCCAAAAATTTTTTTGGGGGTTGTGTCCGATTTTTAAAACGGACATATCCCCCAATTTGGGGGATAAGTCCGAAATGAAAACGGACTTATCGCCCAAATCAAATTTGGGCGATAAGTCCTTGGGATGAAACTTTGTCATGTCACAAAATATTTTTCATCCGATTGGTTTGAAACTTGGTTTGATAGATTGGTTTAATGTGTTTTGTAATGTCGGAAAATCCGCCCAGGCGTGAAAATGCCCGGAAAATTCTACCTGCAAAACAACTAATTTTCATCCGATTGACTTGAAACACGGTTTGTAGGGTCAAAATGAGAGTTCATTTGTGTTTTCATTTTCCGATGTTGGAAATAACGCTGGGATGCCCACTGGGAAGTGAATGGGATGTGAGTGGTAAGTTGTTTTGGAAATGGGTGGAAAGTGGTTGTGAAGTAAGTGATATGTGGTGGGAAGTGGAGGGATGTGGGTGGAAGTGAGTGGGAGCAACTGGGGTGGGTGATGGAGGTTAACCCAATGGCACAGTTCTTTTTTTTTTTTTATTTCTGTATTCTCAATTTGTTTTTTTATGTTATATTGTTTGCCTCTGTACTTTTGAAGCGTTTCTGGAATCCGTTTTTGGGTTTATTGCTATTCTATCTTTGGCGCCCTCCTTGGCTACTGTATTTTCTAGAAATGGTCCTCTCCTCTTCTTTTGTTTCTGGTTTGTTCTTTTACGGACTTCCCTCTCTTTTCTTTTTTTTTTTTTTCTTTTTTTTTCCCTTTTTTTTTTTTTTTTCTTCTTTCTTTTTTTTTTTTTTTTTCTCCTCCCCCCTTCCTTTTTCTGCAGTTGGTTTTTGTTGTTGATTTCTGTTCGCCTGGTTTCGTTGCCCTTGTTCACTCGTCCGCGTTCCTTCGTATGTGTTCCCCGCATTATAAATAAAAAAATCTCTTCTTTATTAACTTCCGTTTGCCTTGTGTGGGAATTGATCTCAGTACTTCGTATTTGAACATAGACAACGATCTAGAACTGAGAGCGACAGTGCAACGAATTACAGTGAAGAATGCAGCCATATCTTAAGCTCTTAGCTTGCAAAAAGCCCGTTGGCGCAGATGACAATTCACGAAGGAAATCGCTTGGGCCGTGCTTTGGACAGTCGTTCCTTTCTCAGTGTACGAAACGAAGGTGAATCGGATTAGACCAGTGATAATGAAATTAAGGGGTTTGGAAAACAGATCAACACCTTTGCCTTTTTTTTTAAAAGCAAGCTTGGTTAGAACGATTAGGGGGCGAAATTGATACAGCTTACAGCCTTCGTGGGTGCCAAACTGGTACAGGACTAAGTCACAGGCGAGTTGGCAACTTATTTTGAATTAGGGGGTGGGGGGGAGGGGGAAAGTGGCACAAGACTGTTTAGAAATTGGTTGACTGTGTTGACCGCTGGTAATTAGTAGTTATTAATGATGGTATCAGCAAAGTCCGAAGGCTAAGCCTAACCCATGTGGGCTAACTTTTCCCATTTTTTCCCATAGACATCTGTGTCGAAATTTGCCTTTGCCCTCGCACACACACACACACACACACAGACACATACATGCATACTTAAATTCCACCAATTAATTTTCCACTTTCACACTCATTTTTGTTCTGGCTTTCAACTTTTTGGTCGTTAGGCAAATTTGTTTGCCGTTTGCTGCTTAAGTAATTGCTCGTGCCTGGCGTGGAGTGGTGGGAGGTCATGACCATCAGTCCCTCATTAGCCAAAAAGGCCGCCGCTCGCCCCAAATGAGTAAAAGAATTATAGAAAATGAAGAGTGAAGCAGGCAAATTAAATGAGCTTCTTTGGAAAAAAAATGAGAGGAGTCCCCGTCCAGTCCCAGTCCCTGCCCCACCCTGTGGTGAGGTTTTATTGCATAAATTAACTTGGTCAAACACAATTTCGCAATTATTTCGCAATTAATAATTTATGTCCAGAGCGGCGCCCCGCCTTATCTCTCAATTGGCCGCTTTAAGGACGGCTTTAAGTTTTTGCGGTCGAGTTGTCAGCCGTCGTCACTTCATTACTGTCACATGATAACTGGAAATGGTTGGCTGTTGAGTGCCCGCCCCGTCCCTTGGCCTTAAGTGGCTTTCACCTTGACACCAGCAGCAGGAGTAGCAGGAGCAGCAGCCCACGCCTGGCCACAAGGGAACTCATTACGACAAAGTCCGGCTAACAAGTCACAGTTGTCCGCCTGTCCCTGTCCAGTGTGTCCATTTGGTATAGGTTTTATGAGTGACACTCGCCCACACACACACACACACACACACGCACACACTAGCGATTGTATCTTAATACTCAAGCCCCATCCTGCATATCAGACAAAGTCTCTGCCTGTGACTAAGGGCTGGACTAGCTTGATACCCTTCTGATAATAATGAAATCGAATAAGTTCCAAAGGGAGAAAAGTAATACAGATCGAACGCCCTCAGAAATGGTTGGGACAGTTCACCAAATAGAGGATTTACTAGCAGCGGAGTAGATAGCAAGGGGAGGTGATGAATTTCAAAAAATTTTTATGTTTCTTTTCAGTTTTATTTATTGTTATCGGTAATAGTGTGGTATTCCGGCCTTTTATTAAACAATTAAAAAAAGAGTCTTTTGATAGACAGCGAATTATTAAGAATTTCAAAAAATTTCGGGTTTCATCTATGGTTTATTTTTAAAAGAATTTGAAAAATAAATATTTGAACGACTTACTCCTAGAATATAAGGTAATTGTCCTAAGCTCAAAAAATTCCTTTGATGGACCACGAACTATCAAGAATCAACATGCAATGAAGTTTCGGCGGTCAGCCATGGTTTCTTTTTAAATCTTTCAGGCCTGTTCCCATAGCCGAATCCGATTAATCGGAATCGATAAGAGTTGTGATTTCTAAGACACTATTAAAGATCGAAGAGGATCGAATGAAGGTAATTGGGACTTTGCAGTTATAAGTCGATGAACATTGTCGGTTTTTGAAAGCCAGAACATTAAACGATTCCGCATGATTTGACCGAAATTGAAAACGGGAACAGGCCTGTTTATCTTTAAATCAACATTTTAAAATTTTAATTTGAGCTCATATGGTTTTTTACCAGGGATGCAAACCACTCTGAAATAGGGCTGGTTCGGTTCAGTGGTTCACACAGTTTTTGAACCGCCGGTTCGGTTCATTGCAGGTTTTTGGGGCTTACTGAACCGCGGTTATGGTCGGGGTTCGGTTCGGTCTTTATTCATTTAATTAACTAAAGAAACATAGATTTTTATACAATTATTCAGATTATTCATTAACAAAGACTTAGGTTTTCAGTTAATCGAGTATGTTCAAAATTTCGACGGCAATTTCCGTAAAATCGTTCTCATTTCGTTTTAAAATCCTACAACTTTACATATCATCTGACGTTTTTGATGAGTTGTTGTGAATTGTTTAGAAACTTCGACGGTTTGAAATCGACTACAGAAAGCCAGGCGGATCAAAATCAAAACTTAAATTAACTTCAGTATGATGGAATTTTAGTTAAGACTTAATAATATATCTCCTAGTATTTTTTTTATCGATATTGGCTCTTAAGTCTGATAAATCAAACTCCGATGTGGAAAAGGTTCCATCTACTGACACTTGTGTGGATGGAACTGCTAAAAAATATTTGAGCTATGCTTAAGTTGAATTTTCTGATAAATATTCCAATATTTAATAATCTTTAGGTAAACGCTAACAGTCGATATTTTACTTTTTTTATGGAATCGATCGAATCTCCGTTATGTTTTCATTAACGTTTTGAATTTGGTTATATATTAACATTAAATGAGATTTAGCTACATTTTTTCCTCCTTCTGATAGTAGGCGTGATTCCTGGAATCTTAGAAATCGAATTCAAAAATAGTCGGAGCTCTTTTTCCAAGGAGTTGACAATTACTGAGCTATGTTGTCCTCCTTTTTTTCAACCTTGATTTTGCATGCCTGCCAGCCATAGAAATTCTTATACTCATTTTCTATTTCAAGCCAATCTCAATTAAAGTTAACGCTCGAGTATTATGTGAGTTGACCCCCCAACGGATAATACAATCACGACTTGGCTTATTAAAATTTTGGGTCGATTGGTTGGATTAAGGTTAAGTTCTTAGTTTTTTACAACAACTCTGCTTTTCCAAGTATTTTCGTAATATTTTAAAGCTTATTGCTGATTTTGCTCGCTATTCGCCAGTAACTTAATACCTAGCTAAAGTGAACCGAACCGAACCGAACCGTTCTATTTTCAAACCCACACCAAACATAAAAAGGATGTAAAGAGCGAGCTGCCATGCTTGACCGCAGAAAAGAGCAATATTTGAAAAATTTAATTGATTTTTCGGCCATATTTGATCAACTTATTTACGTGTGAGACAATAGTTTTAAAATTAAGTCACGACAAATCTGCGATCATGGCCAAGCTTTCATCAAAAAATTCAAAATTATTTCCTTGCCCTAAGCTGAAAATGGGAATGGAAATTAAATTTTCTTGTTAAAGCCCACTATTTCATACAATTGGAAACACCTTGGTTTTGCATTAGTGCTCACGTTCGGTTAGAAAGTGTGTCTATCTATGTTAAATACTGTACTAGGCTTAAGTCATTTAAAATTGTTATTTTTATTATTTATTTGACATCGGATGAATAGCATATATAATTTTTTTAACCTGAATTTTTCCAATTTCATTTAAAAAGAAAACATGTACAGGTATGCACCAGATATTTAGCGTGCGATTTTTATTGGTATTAGTATTCCTTACTAAAACCTTATTTTATTTATTTTATTATTTCTTTTACAAAATAAAGTGAAGTTTTAGATTGAACAGAGCATCTTTGATTTCGTCAACTGGAATTTAGATTTGTAAACTCAATGGATGGTGCCGCATAGTAGTTTTGTATACACAGAAGATACGGACGTACCTGGCTCTGATCTAGACGCACAGCAATTATAAAGCTTGGTACTTCATGTGTCTAGTTTGAATACTCAAAAAAACATAGTAGACTGAAACATAAGCTTATCAAACTGGACCTCCCTTATATGACAATGTAGGCGTTGGGTGTTGTGGAAAACTAATTCTAAATGGTGTTAATTAAATAATCGAAATGAGTGCAAGAAAATTCGCAACTGATCGCTGTAAACGCTCGAAACGAAGTAAAGTCAAAGACGTTAGAGTGAGAGTGTGAAGTGAAGCTGCATTGGAACGCGCGCAAGAAAGGTACAAAGGTACAAAAGGCAAAAGGTACACGGGACTTCCGAGAGCCCAGAATATAATCTGCCAACCATCAATAGGAGGCTGCGGGTCAAAATAATTAAGAGTTTACCCTTTTAAAAAATGTTCATTTCGAAAATATCGGAACACGAATTTTTATACCCTTGCAAAGGGTATTATAATTTTGCCCAGAAGTTTGCAACGCTTAGAAATATTCATTTCGACCCTATAAACTATATATATTCTTGATCAGGGTGACGAGCTGAGTCGATTGAGCTTTGTCCGTCCGTCTGTCTGTCCGTCTGTCTGTCTGTTTCTACGCAAACTAGTCTCTCAGTTTTAAAGCTATCGAGCTGAATCTTTGCACAGAGTCTTCTTTTTACTGCACACTGCTAATATGTCGGAACCGACCGGATCAGATGTCTATATCTTATAGCTGCCATAGGAACTATCGGTCGAAAAATGGGTCTTTGTGAGAAAACTTTTTTGTTTTTAATGTTAACGTGCTCACTTCAGCGATTTTATATTATACGCTTCTCCACAGATTTTGAAGTTTTTGTCAACTCGGATGACTATATCTTATAGCTGCCATAGCAACAATCGGTCGAAACGTGGGTTTTATTTAGAAAAATTGTTTGTTTTAATGCTGGCGTTCTTAAACTCTGATTATTAAAACATTTGCAAGGGTATAAAACTTTTCCAGACAGGTTATTTTTGGGTTGTTTTTTATTGTCCTCATATAAGGGGAAAATACCTTTCATGCGACACCATTGCTGAAAAAGGGCCGTTTTCTCATGTTGCTGTTCTTGCAAATCGAGGTGGATTTGCTGCATTTGCTTTGCTCATGTTCAAGGTTAGCCATCTAGATGGATTTGTTGCCATCTAAAGGGTGATTTTTAAGAGCTATAGGAAAATTTTTTGAAAAAAACACATAAAATTCAGAAAAATGCATGAAATCTTTATTTGAATCGATAGTACGGTCCATATAATTTTATGTTTAAAGAATATTTTTTGCAAATGTTGCCAAAATGAGCTTCGTCGCTAACCACAATTTTTCGGTAAAAAAGTTGATCTTCGCCCAACTTTCCAAGAGCCCATTCACCCAAATTTTCTACATTGCTATAGGTCGTTCGGCTTCAATTCTTGCACCAGCTGTATTTTGAAAGGCTTCACACCTAAATCCTTCCGCAAAATTTTCCACGTTGTTGAGTAACAGAGGCCCAATTGCTGCGAACAGCGACGAATCGATAATTGATGGTCATCATTAACACAAGCCGATAAAGCAGCGATATTTTCTTTAGTTCGCACTCTACGTGAGCGTTTTGGGGTTTGTTTAAAGCCAAGCAAAAAACTTTGGGAAGAAATTTACCACAATACCCCGAATAGCCGCTTCAGTGGGTCGATTAAACTAACCATTAAATGGAAGAAGCGCGCGATAAACTTTTTAAAAAAAGCACGCATTTTGATAATAAAATTTATATAAAAACGAAACGTGCGGGGGTTTAGCCAGTGTTGCCAAAAAGATAATAGCTAAAAAATCACCCTTTACTTCATCCTCATTGATTTGAAAACCATATACATGCTTAACCAAATAATGTATTTTTATGTATGCGCGCATATGGTCACACTGAAAAATATTTAAAATCAAAAAACAACTGCTGCTAAAAACAGTAAAGTGTGAATTGATAATAAGGAGACCAAAAATGGTAAATATTGGATGTGCCTTTTATATGCAAGACACCTGCAGACATTGCCGAAGCAACAGATCCGCATACTAATTCCCCTACTTCATTGCTTAAGCTAAGTTCACACCACCTAGTTGCGAAATCTGGGTGGATTTCGATTTGAGCAAAAACAGGAACATGAGAAAACGACCCTAAGTAAATGTCAGATTAGCTTTCATTAGTTCAATTTGATTGTTTCCTAAAAAAAACGATTTTTTTTTTTTGGTTCTGAATGACCTTTTGGTGGAAATATCTATATATTTAGTATTCAAGATTCCGTATCGATTTGCTCAAGGATTGGTGAAGAAGAGTCCAGACGATAGTCGAGTTATAAAGAAAACTGTCCACAACACATAAATAACATAAATTGGTCAGATATATACAATTTTTCAAGGGTACAGAGCATATTCTAGCCGGTCTTGACCGACTTTCTTTCTTGTTTATTTTGAAAAGGGTAGCAACTACGCTTTCTTGCTGCTAAAGTCGAACTGAAGAGCTCTACATATGGGATCATTGAGGGCATAATTGGGACTATGTGTCCCAACTCTGGCCAACTTGCTGGCTGTATTTGAACTGGTTCCATTAAAGCCAACGTTCTGAAATGCCGTCTGCCCTTTCTAGAGGGTATACAAACAACAAACAGCAAATCGTAGTCGCCTCTCGCAGACAGCAATTTTGCACATTATTGGAAATCGTGCGCTTCGTTAGCGGCAAATCTGTTGCAAAGTAGCCCCGGCTGGCTGCTGCTAGCCCAAGCCTACCCTCACCCTGCCGGACCACCCCCTAAAATGGTTCTGCTTTTGTGACAGTTTTCGTTTTTTCTTTATATTTGGTGCCCAGCTCCTGTGCGTGTTGTGTGCGATGCGTCTTCCTCTGCTTTGGCAAGCTTATCATTTATTGCTGCTGATTGCTTGGCCCGTCCAAGTCCAACCCCTCAATCTGTCCGCCCATCCCCATCCCCTTCCCCATCCATCCATCCCCCTGTTTAACATTTTGCATATGCATATGCGTAACAAACGAAATGAAACGAATGCAGACAAAAAAAGTGCCAATAACGAAATTTAATTTAATTTCCCCAACTTTGAGACATGGAAACCCACAGCCACAGCGCACCCAACCAAAGCCATTATTTGACTGGCGGGCAAAATCGAAACGCATTTGTCAGCATTTTGCATTTCAACTTTTGGCTTTAAATTCAACATTTTTTGTGTATTGTGGTAGATCAAACGAATTGAATGAAGGATAAGCATATGCTTGTGCTTAGCATTTCCATATGTTCCTTCTTCTGTGGGGTTGACGGGGGGGCTGAGAGCAGACCCGCAGAGAGCTCGAGGCAGAAGGAAAAGTACTCAATTGCGGTGGAGTTTAAATAATTAACAAAATGGAAATTTTATTTGGTGTGCAAAAAAAACGTCAAAACGGCAAAACGGATAAGCGTTTGATGCCAATCTATGATATTCTAGTCATGGCTAATCACTAGGTCCTCTTCCAAAAGCAGTGAGTGGGAGAATTTGTAATCGGGCGGGTAGCGGTAATTCTAGCTATTTTGAAACCTATCACAAATTATTGGCATCATTTTAGAACAGGGGTGTCTATGCCCATTACGCAAGCCAGGCATTCGCATAACTGGCGCGTAACCCCGCATAAACCAACATAAAGCAGCAAAAAAATGCATATGCCTGCTCTCCTGTCTGCCACTTGCCTAAAAAATGCACCAAAAAGTTAAAAAAGCACCATTTTTATAAAAAAGAAAATTTAACAACAATTCTAATTTTTCTATAATTTTGACAGACCACACATAATTTGATTTATGTACAGAGTTACTTGCATAGCATTATTTTGATACTGAATCAAATTCGAAGACAATACATTTCTTACAAATCCTACTAATTCCTTAAACACTTCAATATTAACACCGTTTTTTACTTTGCCACTTCTTCCCCCAAAATAAAGATATCTCCTGTTCTTTTTAAAACTTAGCTTCAACTAACTTTAACATGGCCCATTAGAAATAATTTAATCTGGATCCGATTCACATAAGTACTCAAGTTTTTAATTTTTTGTTGGGTTTTCTTCGATAGAAATGTTGTTGTTGTAACGGCTGGATTTGGGTTGATCCGTGCGTACGTAGAGATATGAAAGGAAAAGGAAAGTAATAGGGTAAGATTTAAAAGAGGTGTTGAGACTATCATGTCCAAGCCGAGGAAAGAGACAGCCTCGACCGGATGGGTCCACAGATCCATAGGTGTGGAGGTCAGTGGGATTTAAGGGGCAATTGAAGAGATTGTTTGGTGGTGTGTGAGCTAAGTCTGCGAGGTAGGGCATTCGTCAACTATCTCGGTGCTAATACGAGCCAGATGGCTATTTGAAATCTACTTCTTCCTGAGCGGAGTTGGGCTAGGTAAGATCTAGTAGCTCTTGGGAGTGATCCTTCCTCCTTGTTGTTTATGGGTGGTGGTCTGCCACCAAGGACTATATTATCCTTGTAGGCATGTAGTGTATCTGCTACTATAGTTGTGTGAGCTGTTTTTTTTAGCTTCTGTACATTTTGGCAGACTATGGGGTTTCTCTCCTAGTAGTGGGATAATGCTTGGTAGCTCTACACGTAGGTCATTCCGTACTGGAGTTGGCCTTTCCGTCATGTTAGTTAGTGTGCATGCGTGATTTGGGTGTGAGGTATGGTGGCATCCTATGAGATATTGTTGTGTAAGGAGTTTGTTGTGCTCCCTAACTGGTAATATCTCAGTTTCCTGAGTGGAGGTGGTCTGGGTTGGTCATCTATGGCAGCCAGTGGCTACTCTTAGTGCAGCATTTTGAGCATGAGTTGTAAATTTCGCCATTGGGTGTCTGATCTCGGGTGACCATATTGAAGCCGCATGGGGCATGTGGACCTCCCCGATCGCCTTGTAGGTGGTAGTAATGACGTCTTTATCTCTTGCCCCAGGTGCTGCCCGAAATGGGCTTTTTAAGCACTTTGTTTCGGCTTCTAACCTTTTTAACGGTTTCTTCGGCGTGCCTGCAAGGTCGAGGGGTCGAATGTGACTCCTAACACTCTTGGGTATTTAACAGTGGGGATGCGTTTTCCATTGATGTGGATGTCCAGGGCCAGGTTCACCTCTTTGGTCCATGTGGTGAGAATGGTGGCCGAGGACTTTGGGGCTGATAGGCTAAGATTTCTTGTTTCGAAGAAGTTTGCTAGGTGGGGCAGGTAAGCATTAAGTCGGTTCTCGAGTGTTTGTACATCTCTTCCTGTGGTGATCACTGTGCAGTTTCGTCAGCGTAGGTGACAAGCTGTAACCGGCATCTGGGTGTGGTCGGGTACGTTAGCTACATAGAAGTTGAAAAGCAGGGTGGTCTCCGCCTTGTGGGACCCTTGCTTAACTATTCCTGGTGCTGATTTCGTTCCTACCTCCTGTGCTTGTCTGCCAGAAAGTAGTTTTTCTTTTTTTCCTACCCCTTACCACTCCTTTATTTTTTTTTTTTTTTTTTTTTTATGTTGCAGCTTGCTATCTCTTCGAGCAGGATGGTGTGGCTAACCATGTCGAAGGCTTTTAGTGAGGTCGAGGGCCACCTAGAATGGACCTTTCATGCGGCCTTTTACTGTTTAGCCCAGCAGTAATTTTTGTGGCTAGGCTCCCATAGGGCAGAGGTTGTGCTGTGCCCTGCTATAAAAGCCGTGTTGGTGTTTTTCGGATGGGAGGGGTGGTCCTTCAGGGTGGGAGAAAAAGGGCCTCTAATATTTTTATGACAGGGAGAGTAGGTAATTGGGCGGTAGGGAGGAGCCCCTCATCGGGTTCTTTGCCTGGTTTTGGAATTGGGATTATCTTTCCAGTTTTCCATATGGTCGGAATGATGAGCGAGCGGGTGCAGAGGTTGAAGGTGTGGGTCAAATAGCGTAGGCCTAGTGGTCCTACGTGTTTCAACAAAATCAAAGCGCTGCATTATTTGCAGAACCAGCTCCAAGTAAAACTCGCGTACCGTTTCCTTTACTTTTAAAGTTGCGGATTTCTCCATACACCGGCTATCCATATATTGTTGGGCTTTAAGACCAACAAAAATGTTGTCAACGGGCAACAAATAAGAATTTAAGTCGGTAACATTAAAGCGACTAAGGTCCATATTCTGTATATATATGAGTGAGTAACAAAATTATTGAGAATTACTTCCTAAGTAGATTGTAGTCTTATATAAAGGAAAGGTAAGCGAATACGTTCTGATTAAAACTCCGTATTTAAATCATTAATAATTTTATGAATATATTTTAAAAAAGTAGAAATAACTTTTAATTTCAGGTTTAATCATTAAATTGACTATTTCTTTTGGCTTAATATTGTTGACTTCTAAGGTCTGATCTAAGAAAAATAATTGGAGAGCATCCTACTGCTCAAGCATTCGCCCAATAACTTTTTCTAAGGACAGCTATCTTGTCATTGCTACTCCCAAAATTTTGTGTGGTTTTACTTCGCAGTATTCTTGGAAATAGCGTGCCACTAACACAAGGGCCTTTCGGTTTGTCACTTCAGTTGTTTCGTCGAAAATCAGGGAAAGCTTCGAGATTTTTAATCAGTTTCATTGCGTTTTATGAATTTCTTGCCAAGTTCCTTGGACATTTGCGTTGCCTTGGTTCGCCCACATTTGATGTCCATAGCAACTTTTGAGTCAGGACAGCACACCCGCAACAAATGGCAAAAAGTCCTTGAATACAAATGGAAGATTGTGCATCATAAGGAACATTATGAGCGCATATTCCCCATTGTGAACCTGCTTGTTGTGTGAAGTTTTTTTCACTTTAAAGCTCTATTTTACTTGGTTTTCCTTTGTCTTTATATTCCTGATATAAAGACACCTAGCCTGTCGTGTCTTTGGAGGCCGGTTAGATGGTTAAGTAAGCACTTGTCACAAGCGGCGCAAAATACACGTCCATCATTATTTCGTAGCCAGCGAAAATGATCAAGCCACTCCGACCGAAATTTGCGGTGGGCGGATACAGCAACTTTAAGACAAAAATTATGCGACAGACGCTATAAAATGCTTCTTTTCAAACTCACCTTTTGTTTTCCACCTGAGAACTAGTGTTTGTGGTCTCAGCGTCTGCGTGAGAAAACTCAGTGCAAGTTTCTGATTTTTTTTGTAAGAAACCTAAATGTATAATGATTTATACAGCATATGTTGTGGTCTGGTGCTTAAACTATATTTACTTGCTTGTCCATTTTTACAAATTAGCTAAACGCTTTATCTCACTACTCTCTCTCTCAAAACCATGCGTGAAATACAGTATTCTTAGTATTAGCGATGGGCATAGGTTCCGATTATTAACAGAGTTGCATGCCGTGTTTTCGATAGTTTTCAGTGTTGACAGGAAAAATATCAGATCTACATTAGTGCAACATGGTCGAACTTTTTCGCTTAAGCCAATATAAGCAAAAAGAGCCAAATCCAATAAAAAAAAATCCAGTGCACCAAGAGGGAAAAAACACCAGTTTTGGTGCAAAAACACCAAGTGTGGCAACCGTGTTTATGTCTGTCTTCTTTCTCTCTTATGTCTCTCGCAAACTCGAACGCAACAACAAAGTTGCTTAGCGTGGTCAGAGCTCGCCTCGCTTTTCGTTATTAACGGCGGCACACACGCTTACACAAATTTCTTGAAGTTGCTCTGGCTCATTCTGAGCATCCCCAAGCTAGTCACTCGCTCCATGTATGCGTTTTACTCGACCAAAGTTGTCAGCACTATGTTTTTTGTTTGGTTTCAATTTAAACTATTAACGGTTTTTTACTATTTACACACTCAGGATGGCCACACTGTTTTTGTTGACGGAGACATTGCACAAAAAATTGAATCTAAGTAGCTTGGTCCGCTTATGTCATTGTGAAAATGTTGCCTCTGCCAAATGGACAAATATTAAATCATTTATGTTTCGACATTCGTTGCCTGGCACAGCTCAAACCAGAAATAAAATTGTAAAATATCCACGGAAAAAAAACGCGTCAATAATATAGGAAAATATTTGCAATTGCCGTTTGATTGGTGAGTAAAAATGAGAAAACAAATCGTTGAAACCAGCCCTTAGCCCCGCATCCCCCCCCCTGCACGGGTTTCTCTTTTTTTCCGGATTTTTTGTGCTGCAGGCGTAAAAATTATTTGCGATTTTTATCATTTTAAATGGTTGGGCCCAGTCAAGTGGCGAACATTTAATGCCTCGTTTTGGTTGTAGGTTTTTTTTTTGTTTAAGATCTTAAATGCGGATTTGCATTATAATTTATTGCATTCTATGCATACGCTTTGGCCTTTGCCTTTGTCTCCCTTTTGGCTAATTTCGATGCCAGCGAAGCGATAAAAGTGGAGCATTTTCTTTAAATGAGAATTTCCGGGCTGTGAACATTATTAATTTTTTTCTGCCAAAGGCACACACATGTGTGCAGGCAAAAGGCTTAAGCTGTCTCATATTTTTATTAACACCCCTCGGCTTATTAGCTGAGAAAATTTCATCAACGCGCGGCTAAATGTACAAACCGAAAAACGTTCGAAACCAATAAACTAGAATTTTTGGCTTTGCCCGGAGAGCAGACCCAAAGCGGAGAACTAAAACGGAAAGCTCAAGCAAAGTGTCCAAGCTTAGAAGGTTGGAGACAATGGATGGAATAATATGGAGCGTGGGATAAGGATATATGAGAGTAGCTTAGCTGGTTGGAATAATAGTTGGGTACCGCAAAGTTGAAGTCCTTCAGTCTGGTTTGTAGAGAAGTTCTGTCAGTTTTCCTGTCTTATTGATGTTAAGAATCTTCAGTTGAGCAAATACTGCAGCGATGGTCACTGGATCCGCGAGCAGAACGCGTGCCGAAGCCGAGGAGAAGAGAGCAAAAAGTCTTTCAGTCGCTGGCCAGCCTTTGATGCGGTCAGGTCGAAGCAAATTCCCGCGATTTATATTCGCACACCAATTCACTCTCACTTTTTTGGCCAACGCTGATCTACTGTTCTGTTGAGGTCTTCTAGCCTCAAGCTCTTTTCTTGCATAAGCAATAACTGAACAAGCTCGTGACTGAACGAACTCCAGCGAGCCACGGGCGAGTCTCTACTTGTAGACGACAAGCCTCGACGAGCTTTAGGTAGTTGTGTTTGTGTACACAGAGAAAACTAAATTGGCTACACGGCGCGTGTAGAAACGTCAAACCTAAACGCAACGTATTTCGCCCTGTTAAATTGCACACGCTGCGTGTAGAATTGTGAAAGCCACACGCGACGTGAAGAAAAGCTACTATGACGTGTAGAAATTAAAAATCTAAATGCAAATGTAGAAAAGTTAAATGCTGCGTGTGCAAACGAAAAGTCTACTCGACATTAGAAAATCAGCTCTTCTTCTTTTTGATTGGCCCGATGCTTGCATCACAACCGTTCGACGGTCTCGGTCGCTGCCACAATGTGTCCGCCAGTCGCTTCTGCTCCGTGCGAGCTGGGACCAGTTGGTCACACCAAGCTTGGCAATGTCTGCCCGAACCTGGTCATCCCATCTTAGTCGAGGTCTCCCCCGCCTGCCTCTTCCTCCGTAGTCAGCCGCCTTCGAATAATAAGCTTTCCTTACTGGAGCTTCTTCGTCCATCCTGGTGACATGTCCTAACCAGCGCAGCCGCTGTTGCTTTATGCGCTTGACCAGACAGGTGTCCCCATAGAGCTCATACAGTTCGTCAATTTCGAATGCGGAAATCATCGCCAACTTTTAAAGGTCCATAAATCCTCCGAAGAATCTTTCGTTCAAACACGCCAATCGCCGCTTCATCCGCTGCTGTCATTGTCCATGCTTCTGCGCCGTATTGCAGGACTGGGATGATAAGCGACTTGTATAGGGCTAATTTTGTTCTTCGCTTGAGGTCTCTGCTCTTGAGCTCTCTACTTAGCCCGTAGTAGCATCGGTTTGCAAGAGTGATCCTTCGTCGGATTTCCAGACTGATGTTGTTGTCGCTGGTTATCGTCGTTCCGAGGTAAACAAAATCCTCTACAACTTTAAAGTTGTATTCTCCCATTGTAACAAATTGTCCAAGACGCAAGGACTTTTGTCCGCGGATACAAGGTATTTCGTCTTGTCCTCATTTACCGCTAAACCCATCAGTTCTGACTGCCTCTCAATCTCTGAAAACGCCCCGCTTACCGCCCGTTCGTTTTTGCCGATGATGTCGATATCATCGGCATATGCGAGTAGCATTAGATCTTTATAAATAAAGGCGCCCGTTCTGTTGGCATGTGGGCACCGGCGCAGTATATATTCCATCAGTAGATTGAAGAAGTCACACGATAAGGTATCGCCCTGCCTAAAACCTCTCTTGGTATCAAATGGTTCGGAAAGGTTCTTTCCTATTTTGACGGAGCTTTGTGTACTTCTCAACGTCATCATGCAAAGACGAACGTACTTTGCTGGTATACCAAGGGTAGACAAGGCTTCAAAACCTTGACCTTATCGGCGTGTCGAAGGCTGATTTATAATCAACAAATAGATGGTGTGTTGATGCCTCTCTCCATAGGTCTTCCAGGATTTGTCGTAATGTGAATATCTGGTCTGTGGTGGATTTACCAGGTCTAAAGCCACACTGATAAGGTCCAATCAGTGTGTTAATAAGCGGCTTAAGACGTTCACAAATAATGCGCGACAGAACCTTATATGCAATGGGAAGGAGACTGATCCCGCGGTAGTTGGCGCAAACTGCAGGGTCTCCTTTTTTAAAGATTGGGCATAGAACACCTAAATTCCAATCGTCGGGCATGCTTTCGTCAACCCATATACGGCAAAGAAGTTGGTGCATGCACCTTACCAATTCTTCCCCTCCAGCCTTGAACAATTCAGCGGGCAGCTCATCAGCGCCTGGTGATTTATTGTTCTTTAGCCTTTGTATGGCTAAGCAGACTTCCTGTTGGGTCGGCGGGAAAATCAGCTCATTTCCCCAAATAATTCTACATTTTTTATGCAACAATCTGAATACCACACGGACGTTTAGGTTTTCACATTAACGTTTGGATATTAAAATCCTACACGCGCGTGTGGAAATTCTACACGAAAAATGTAGCTCCACATCAGTACTGAATTCTTATATTTTTCGTTTAGCAAGCTGGTTGTCACACGTGACGTGTTGGATTTCTAAATGTACGTTTGGATTAACAAAATCTAAACGCTGCGTGTTGAAAATCTACACGAATCGTGCGCAAATTTCTGTTGCCTGTATATTACAATCGCTATT
Source organism: Lordiphosa stackelbergi (assembly GCA_018904235.1). Lineage (NCBI taxonomy): Eukaryota > Metazoa > Arthropoda > Insecta > Diptera > Drosophilidae > Lordiphosa > Lordiphosa stackelbergi. Next base: position 67,524 of record JAEIFU010000522.1, read on the forward strand.
TGCGTTGAATTAGAACTTGAGAATTACAAGCAAGCAAATATTGGATTGTGCCTTTAGCAGATTCAATACAAATAATGTCTTAGAGGCCTTGCCTTACACGCATTACGTGGCGGAGACGTGTAAAACATCATTCCAATCGTGGGATTTTCAACCCACTACATTTGTGTAGCTTTTCTGCACGCGAGTGTGGCTTTCTGAATTCTACACGGCGCGTGTAGTTTTTCTGCACGCCGCGTTTAGCTTTCTCATTTCAACATGCGGCGTGCAGAAAAGCTACACAAAAGTAATGGGTTGAAAATCCCGGTCGAAACGTGTAGAAATCCTACATTTTCGTGTAGCTTTTCCATTTTTTTTTTCTCTGTGTAGTAAAAACTCGAAGTCAAAAAACATAAAAGTAAAAATCATGCCAACTCTTTTGCTCTCACTAGTTGTTATTCTTTGCGTTCTGGCGTGAACCTTACATATCACTCCCTTACCCTAAACTCTGACCCTTGTTAGAAGACCAGAGTAAGAATAGAGCGTGGCAACTTTATTACCATTTAAGTCCCGAGTAAAACTTTCGAGTTTGCAGCAAAAATTTCAGTAAATAATATTTCTAGAAAAATAAAATGCAAAATTTAAAAGTATTTTCGCTGCAGTCATCTATACTTATAAATCTGTAGGCCAGACTGACTGACAGACTGAGATTACCAACTCACAGCCAAAACTGCATATCCTAGAGATCTAAGATTTGGCATAGACCTTCGTTTAGTTATGCAGTGGCGTACTTAGAAAGAAAATTTTGAAAATTTGTCCACGAAGTGGGTGAAAACGCCAAGGTTTGTCTGGGCTATTGCGTTCAGGCAACATTGTGCTAAGCTGTTTTGCTAAGAGCACGAGAGAGAGTGAGAGAGGGAAGAACTCACACTCCCGTCCGCTAAAGCTGATTTGGGTTGGGTCTTTAAGGACGGGATTCTCTACACTTTTTTAAAATTTTGGACGCGGACAGATTCGCGTCGGGTTCCGCTGGTGACTTAAAAATTGACAACCCTCAAAATATTTGTGTTACACAGATGGCGCCAGTTGGCAAAATGGTTATGGTTGATATGCCAGGCTTCGGTTAATATTATAAACAACTGATATGAATAATCCCTGATATCGGGGATAAGAGTTAAGGAGAACCCTCTCTAAACATGTTAATTTGTAGTTGTTCTTTCTTTTTATGGAATCATCAATTCCATTTGAAATTTTTTGCCGACGTTTTCTCCTTCTCTCTGGCATCGTATACAGAAACCACAACCGACTGACTCACTGGACCTCACACACACACACACACACTCACATACTCCTCCTCGTTGCCGTTGTCGTCGGGCCAAACCACTCTCCTGCACAGCTTCCACAATCTGTGGGCGCACAAAAAATGACTGGCAAGCCGCAAATACTTTGTCAGGATCAAGTTGACAGTCCGTCGTTTGGTCCTGTGTAGTAGGCTCGGTCCTCACGCATTTGACACTTTTTTTCTTGTCCAGGGCCCCGGATAAGTGTCGCCATATGCTGGGAGTATGCCCACCCCTTGTACGTATGTGTGTAGGCATTTTGGCAGAACAGATTGAGGAAGATTTGATTTTGGGCAGCTTTTTCCTCCATTCCTGCCTCAATCGTTAATCTAATGAAAGATGACATTGTATGTTGTCCCAACAAAATTTGAGTAGGCTCAACATATATCATTCCCCCCTGGGTTTTGACTAAGCTGCGGCTGGTCCTCCCCTCCCAGCTCTCGTGCCAGCGATGATCAAAGTTCAGGCCATCAATGACCTAGCCCAAGGTAGACGCTGATGCTCTTCGTTATCGAAACGCAAATTTAATTCCTTGAGCATCCGCTGCCCGGGGCGAGTGGGTTGGAGACACATGTATTGTGTATTCATGGAGGCCAAGCATTCGAGGCAAAGACCAGGACATTGGACCAAGTTTGGGTTAATTTACATTATAAACTTTGAATATTTTATTGTTTGTGTCCAGGGCAAAGGACCACAGCTGGCCAGAGAGCAGTAGAGAGGGGGGGGGCCTCAACCACATTTATTGACACTTTGCCATCCAACGGCAGCCAAGGGGGACGCGGTTTGTGGCTTTTGCTGCAGGGTCCCAGGGTCCTAGGCATCATGCGGCTGTGGTCTCTCCCTCTCACTCCCACTGATTTCACAACATTTTTGGCCAAATTATGAGGGAGACACCCATATCCTCGTCATCCTTATCATCATTAGCATTGCCATTGGCAGCGCGCTATGTGCTTGCTTGTTAAGCTTTTAAGCATCAAGTTACTAAATAATTAAACAATTTTCCGTTGCCAGCTCGTAAACCAAATCAACCACAGTTTTCTACACCATTTTACGATGTGGTGCAGGGGCTGGCTGGGGGGTAAAAGCCAAGGAAATGGCCCACAGGTGGGGCCCCAAAATGTTGGAACTTGATAGCGAAAATTGATTTGCAAAATCGATGCAGAAATAGTATTAAGTTTGCTGCTCATTATGAGGGCAGGGCATCAGGTATTCCGATTGCAATCATCTATCTGCATGTGGTTGGGCAAACAGCGCCAGCCCTCATCATAGTTTAACATTAGATTTTGTTAACCCATAAGACACAAGAAACAGAAATCGAGTCCAGCAATCGATCACAGTTGATAATGATTGAGATTCAAACAAAAATGGTGACAATTCTAAGTCGAGTTCACTTTGATTTGGTATATGGATCTGAAACACGTTTTAACCGATTCGAAACCTTTTCCACCACTGAGAGAAAAATCAAGAATTTTGTTTGTTTTAAATTCGAGAAAATTCTTGATACAAGAGCGTTTTTAAAAAAATTATAAATTATTGATTTCAAGAACGTTTTGGATATGTTAAGCACGATTCGAGATTTTTCGAAGATATTTTAGAGCTCAAAGAAAACAATCTCAGAGAAAAAGTAGAGAATTCACTATAAAATCAAGAGCTTTCGTTCTCAAAAAAAAATAAGGTAGTAGTTTTTATACTCCGTACCGAAGGTACATAGCACCTACCGCAATGGCTTTATCCCACGGTGCCCAGCACAGGGTTGATAACGTCAACCAACGTCCGCAATGGACTTCGGAAGCCCAAAGGTACCAATTAGAGCCACTGCGCATGGTCGTGTCTCCCTCCTTGGTGAGGAGCGAGGCCTATCTATACCTCTGCCGATCTCTGGGTCACGACACCCGGTTGAAACGCAACTCCACGTCGAGCCCCGAAGAAACTCTACCCGCATTTGGGTGTTAAACCACAGCCACCACGTTACTCCCCGAGGGCCGCACCACCCGTGGTACCAGAATTAAGCTTCCGGTCAAGCTTCGTGTCTGCAAGGACACTACCAATTTAAACCCCAAAGCAGTTACGGGTTGGTGGCCCAGGAAAGAAATTAGACAAAGCTGTTAGGAATAGAGCGTAAGCTGGCAAACGCCGACTCACAGATGGAACAGTATATACACCACTATCATGGTCATGGCTTTCTCACTGTTAGGAGCGAGGACTATTCCTTCCTCTTCCGCAGAAGCGGCTTATAATCATTGATCAGTGATCAAACTGCAGTAAACTGCAGCCAGCTGGTGGCCCCAGTAAATAGAGTATATTAAGTTTGTGCAAAAGTATGTAACATGGAGAAGGAATCATTTCCGACCCTATAAAGTATATATATTCTTCATCAGCATCAACAGCCGAGTCGATATAGCCATGACCGTCTGTCCGTCCGTCTGTCCGTCCGTATGAACAAACAGATCTCAGAGATGGTAAGTATGGGACAAATGCTTCTTATACTTGCAGGCAGATCAAGTTTATTTTCCATTTTTGCCACGCCCCCTCCCGCCCCCGCAATTTGGAAAAAACGTCATATTTCCCACAGTTTTGTAGATAGATGATTCGTACCTTCTAGAGTTAGTTAGTCATTAGCAATATGTATCGTTTTGCCGAAAGAAATTATAAAGATCGGATGACCCACCCTCCGGTTCACAACAAATAAGTGAGTTAGAGAGAAAGAGAGAGAGAGAGAGGGGGAGAGAAAGAAACTCAGAGATGAGCGCAGCAGCAGCTCTGCATTTATCTCTTACTCTAGGTACAGAGTATAAATATAGTCGGGCTTGACCGACTTTCTCACTTGTTTTACTTACTTTACTGGTACTTGAACTCGGGCCCCAAGACTGAACACACGGACGACGGCACGCTAGCTCACTCGTCTATTTGGCATCAGCGAAACCTCTCGTTCAAATCATACTTAATAGCACACGCTATTCTCTCTTAGGTGACATGACAAAACGCCCACGGACAAATTTATTAATGTTATGGGCTTTATGCCCACATTATATTCGGACATAAGGCCCACATCTCGTCGGACTTTTTGCCCAGTTTAATAAAAACTCTGAAATTATAGCCAGAAATATGGCGCTTTAATTTGAAAACGAACTAGCTGTCTCTTGCATATCAGCGGCTTAAAGTGGACAGAGTCAAAAATGCTTTGAATAGTAGCAAAAGCAGCGACAGGCTGGCCACAGAGGAAGACTTTTCGCGGGCTGCGCGCGAGACCCTCAAGTACAAGATAATCTCAAAACCCAAGGAGAAGGTTAACTACGAAACGGTGTCCAAGCACTGCAACGTAAAGTGCAGTATCCAGCCTTTTCGGCATGGCTGGACTTAGATGTGACTGCGCTACCAGCGCAAGTTGAAACGCAATGGTCCAGACATAGTTGTGCTTCGGATTCTTCAGCAATTTCGATCTTACCATCAAAGCGACCCCAGTTACAAAATCAGGGACTTTAACTGGTACAGACCATCCGTGATGATCTACTCTTCGTAAAGAGGCATTGGACATACTCTTTGCTCAGATATTCCCAGCCGTTGCTGTTGTGGGAGGCGCTGTGGCCGAGGAGGTTATCAAAGTAGAGACTAAATGGTCACCTGTTCACACCTGTTCAGGCGATTAGAGTCAATTAATACTCAAGTAACGTTTCACTTCTCATTTATTTCCAAAAGACAAATTTTTCGAATTTTATTTGTATTTACGGAAAAAAACCTGCCATTGACTGCATTTTTGCTCATAGGCCTCCCAGATAATTTCCTTTGTTTCCTTGTCAGTCAGATGTTCTTTCTTACCAACAACTGTTCACGAGCTTCAATCAAATCAATGTTAAAGCCTTAAACGAAATCTAAATTGCTTTAATGAATACCACTAATAAACAGCAGAGTGCAGATGCACTGCCAACCTACTATTAGTGCCTTTTCAGCCCTGCCGGTGTGACCGTGGCTCAAGTGCCCAAAATGGGACAGAATTTCTATGTCCATTTTAAAGGAGCAAAATTGTAAACACTCTGTGGAAAGCATAAATTTGTTAAATTTTATGTTTTGAACTGTGTATTTAATGTTACTAAAATTTGAATACGGACATTACACCCATGGGCTTTATGTCCGGTCAAAAGGCCCAGAAAAATTTGGAATCATATTTCAAAGTAGTGATCGAATTTTTTTCATATGGGCCTTATGTCCGTGGGCGTTTTGTCATGTCACCCTCTCTTAGTATGCATCCCCTCTCTCGCCTTGCCTCTAAGAACCAAATTAAGAACGAATTTATCTCGATTCCAAGAGCAAACTTCTTGTAAATCTTTTTTTTGAATTTCTAACAGTCAATTGCGAATAGAAAAACGAAATTATCTTAAATTAAAACTATTTTTTCTTAAATCAAGAATTTTATTTCTATTTTTGAATTGTTAACGGTCAATTTCGAATTTAAAAGCGATTCGTACTCAAAGTAAGAATTTCCAAGAGCGAATCGTTCTTACAAAATTTTAGACCGAAACAGGATAAAATCAAGAGCGTTATTTAAAGAGCAAATCGTACTGCTTTTTTTTGAGATAGATGAGATATGGCCTATGACTCTTTCCCGAACGGCATGAACATATTGTGCAAATTTTGTGAGAATCGGCGGTTTAGGCCCTCTATAAGGAACAAACAAACATACATAATTTCACTTTTAGATTTATAGATTTCTAACTCCCATCCCTCTTCAACCTTAGGCTATCAACCTCGCTTTCTTAACACAATCAAGAATGTCCTTTAGCTCCAATGAGTTTGCATGTGCCAACCTGCCGGAGGCAGCAAAATTATTCGCCTCAAATGAATTCCCTTCAAATCGGCGCACAGTTCATCTACAAGCTACACCGAATACCATAATTGAGCTGGTCGATCTGTATGTGCCTCCACCAAAGACGTCCGTCGTGTTGCCCAAACCCTTGTCACTGTTGACCGAGGCCGATCTTAGGCCAGGCAATCAGCCGCCCAGTCAGCTTTTCCAATCTCCGCCAAACAGCAGCAGCAGCAGCTGCTTTGCCCAGCCAAACCTCAGCTTGTGGACCACCCCCAAGCTATTGTACACGGAGCCGGGTATACCACCAGAACTGTTGTCCCCACCACCCAAAGTCAAGGCACCGCCCAAACGTCGCGGTCGCCGACCAAATTCGGCAAAAGGCACTTCGCGTGGTGCAAAATGCAGCAAGCGTTCGGAGTCCCCACCGCTGCCTGCGGTACCCAATTACCTGGAGAACTTCATTAATCCTTGGGAAGAAGAGATATTTCCAAAGGTCGTCGTAATGCCCGCACATCAGCCCTGGGTATTGCCCAAGAATCTGGACGAGGATACACCCGAGATGATGCTTTTTTCACCCATAAAACCGAAGCCGAAGATAATTGAGAAGATCGAGAAGATCGAGGAAGAACCAAAAGTGGTGGTTGCTCCACCAGCGCCACAGCTGCCTCTGGGTCTAAGCATACCCCTGAGCTTGCCGGCAAATTTGCCCACCTTTACCCAGATGTCGCCCTCTCTGCTGCAGCCACTGAAACTTTTTGGTCCGGATGTGACGGTAGAGCAACTCACTTCCCAGGGTCCCTTGCGGTATCTGGCCGTTTTACGTAAGGCTAACGGCCAACAGGGACACGTGGTGCTGTCCTCCGATCAGTTGCAATCGTTGGGTATGTCACGTCCCGTGACACACGGACCGCCGCCCATTAGCTGGACACAGCCCTCGACCACGAAAACGGGCCCCAATTCCACTGTTGTTCTGTCGGCTGTCCAAACGGATCCGGCGGTTTTAATGCCGCCACCTCCGCCGCCCCCGCCGCGACCAGCTCCAGCTCCCCTGGTAGTCCCCAGGCAGCATGAGGATCATGGCTATGCCATGCCGGCCATTCTGAATCACAGGTCACAAGTGAAGCTCTTGAGCACAGTACAACAGCATCGGGCCAAGGCCAGGGCCGAACAGGAGGCCAAAAAATTGGCCGCCCTAAATGCCACCAAGCAGGCTAGCAAACCTCTCCACGAGAAGAACAATTGGCATTAGACTTTAGCTTATCTTACGATTTATTACAAATATTTATGTATTATGACTAATTAAACAATGTTTAGGAACTTATCAGGCGAAAATAAAAAAATAGAAAAAAAAACAAAAAAAAGAAATGGGTAGGTAATGTTTGTTGTTCATCTAGGCATGGGGGAAACCATGGAGCGGGTAATACAAGATTATTAATTGGGCTAACTGCAAGCTTAAAGATTAGATAAAAGCTTCTCTAGCGGGGATTTTTACGAGTTGGCTTTAAGACAAAGCGAAATGCACAGATAATACCAAATGAACTCTCTACACCTCAACAAAGCAACTGCCAAAACAAAAAACTTCTGTACGTTAATTTTTAGATAAAATTTTTTGTTTTGGCAGTTCCTTTGTTGAGCTGTATACTAAGCTTTAGCTTTGGTTTTGCCTTACTTAAGTTGGTAGATATGAACTAGTTCTTTCATTACAATTTCTTCACAATTTTTTAAGCGTTTGAATATTTTGAACTAGTTCCAAAAAAAATTTATGAGTTTTACTATACGGCAAACTAGTTGCTTGGCAAATAAAACCGGCTCACAGCTCATTTCAAAACTCTAAGCAATTAAATCTTTACATTATAAAGAGTATATAAAAGTTCCGGAGCTAGTTCACTTGATTAAACTGCAAACAGTCGCCATTCTAAGGACTCCCTGTGTTCTGTGTTCCAAGAAAAATGACTCCAGTCTTAAAATAATGGTTCCATTACGGAACTAGTTCCTTGTCAAATAATGCCGACTCCATTCCGTAACCAGGTCCAACTCGCACCACTCCACTGCCCGACCATTGCTTTGTTTTTTTCTTTCTTATTCCTTCTGCACATGACGTCTCGCATTGGGCATGGCCACATCCAGTGAACGATCCACATAGGCAAAATTATCCACTACACTCTGAGCGAGTACGCCACCCATCACCGCCAGGGCACCGCTAATGGCTATCTTGGACCACATGTTGAGACGGAACGAACGAACGAACTTTGCGGAAAAGTGTTTGCAATATGCGCGCAACGCACGCCCTGCATGAGGCTTTATATAGGCGACAGCGACGTCGACGTTTCGCAACGGGAAATGACTCCAGTCCCAGTCACAGTCCCAGGCGGCGGCACAAGAGAGCTTTCGCGGCGATGTGCGGCTGGTCACGTCTACCGACCTCGAAGCACAAACAAGACAGAAAAAGCTCCCACGCCTAGTGACTCCCCCCCCCCGTCGGCGAAATGATGCACTTCCTTCACCGCGGGCCGTCCGCTCATTATCGATCATTAGATAAGAATTTTTCGCACTTGGGTGGCAGAGCTTTTTTGGCGTGCGTGTTTGGCAAATGTTTATTTGTTTAGTTTTTGTGTTTATATCAAGATCTCTTAATCTGTGACTGGGCAAATGTACAAGGTGGCTCTCCATTCTACCTCTCACTTGTGGATGACGATTGCTCATTGGTCACGCTCTCCGCTCCTCTCCTCTCCTCGCCGCTGTGATGCAAGCCCTTTCTGCTGATGTCATGAAAGAACATTTGCGGTTTTAATGACTTACTGCCTGTCCCATAAACAAATATATATTGTACACATACACATACAATGCGTGGGTAATAATACTGGAATGTTATCGCAAACAAAAAACCTTGTCGGGACGCCAGGCAGGAAGGCAAAGCTAATAACAATATTGTTCATAATGCAACTTTTCCATAAGCTATTTGCTGTTTCGGTAAGTACTCCCCCTCCCTTCTGTGACCTCTATTTTTTCCCCCTTTGAAAGCATTTAAAACCAAACAAAAACAAAACAAGCAAAACCTAGCGTTTACTTGAAATAAGCTGGCGTCTTATTTCAGTAAGTAAGTACATTTGCGTTCGCTCAACACTTCACTTTTTCCAGCGAAAAGAATCTTGCAAACTAATAAACTGAATCATTATTTTAAATACACAGAGAGAAAAACCTATCTAAAGTCAATAGAAACGAAATAATTTAAGCCCAATAGAATATAGTCCCGAATTTTAATCTAGAATCAACCGCCTTAGATAATGATGCATTATACTCAACTTAAAGGTGTAACCATCTTCTTGTTCAAAATGACACTATACAATTGTAGAGTGTATCTCAGGGGTGTCCAGTCCCTATGCGCACGCCACGTATTCGTATTCGTATTCGTATCAATCACTTCATCTGGGCATTTCCGAAAAAAGGTCTACCCGGAGTCCATTTGTGAAGTTGTGAAAATAGGCCACATATTTAGCTTTAGAAATATGTTAGGAAAATTCCCCCATGAGCACAAATGTTCGCCTACACACAAAACAAAAAAAGCACTTAGGAGTCTTCGATGTGAAACATGATGCTTAGTTTAAGAGCTTATTTTCAAATCACAAGCTCTCTCAATGGTCAATAAATCAGCAAGGGCACTCTTTCGAAAGAAGAAAATAAACGGGGAGTAGAAATAAAGAAAATCCAGAAATCCAGATCCCACCCAAATCCAACCAAGCTAGAAATGAACGATCCCAACCAGATCCCACTTAGATACCGCACAGAGCCTATCCAGATCCCACCCAGATCTCACCCAGAACCCGCCCAGATCCCACCCACATCCCACCCAGATCCCACCCAGATCCCACCCAAATCCCGCCCAGATCCTACCTAAATCCCTTCCAGATCCCACCCAGATCCCACCCAGATCCCTTCCAGATCCCACCCAGATCCCGCCCCAGATCCCTTCCAGATCCCCCAGATCCCAGTCCCATATCCCCACCCAGATACCAGCCAAATTCTAACCAGATCTCACCGCGATCCCTCCCAGATCCCGCCTAGATCCTATCCAGATTCCTCCCAGATAAGATCCCACCCAAATCCCTCACAAATACCACCAGATCCCACCTAGATCTTTCCCAGAACCCACCCAGTTGCCCCTTTTCAGCATTTATCCTACCTCTTCACTTTACCCATCTGCCAATCCTCTGTCTGTGTGTGTTTGCCGGAAACTCCACAAAACAACAACACAAAATATGAATGACGTCAGCGTCACGTGACGCTGAAGTCAAATTTTACTCCTACTAAAAAATTTGATTTTACCGATTTTAACGTACACTCAAAAAAAAAAAAAACCAAGAGCTTTGTACTTGAATCAAGTACAAACGGTGTCAATAGTACGGTAAGTACGAAAATACTTGATTCAAGTACAAAAGTGTTATTTCAAGTACGTTTTTTCCAATCCCGAAATACTTGTTTTAAGACCGTTTCGGGATGTTTTAAGTACATGTTGAACTAGTATAATGTGAATGGGGTAGTCCAGGTTCATCCATTATTCCCCCATATAAGTAAGGCAGGGTTTTTCAATTAGTCATTTTTTATTAATAAGAGAGAAATAATAATATATGACCGGCGAGCCGCAGGCAAACGCCGTCTTGCTTAGTCTTAAGGCAAAAAGGTTCTGATCTTTTATGTGTATAAGCTGGCTGGCAGCAGGTCTTTTCTTAAGCATATAAAGTATATATGTATATATGTACGGGTGACAATGTAGCATAATTGCTGAGTAATTATATTTCAATAAGCGAGCAGTGGGTTCATGCATATACAGTCAGCAGTATACAAGCGTTGGCTGACTGGTGTTCAAAAGGAGTGTCAGGTTACATTAGCACTTGAAATGAGTGCATTGGTTTATATATGCTTACGTATGCAACTAAATGCTATGCTAATCTTCAGCGAAGTTTAATAAATTCTAAAGTCAGCCCCAAAACATTTATGAAACAAAATCATAGTTCAAAAAATAAGTACAAAATGTTCTTGGATTAAGCCTATAAAACTCTAAGCTTTTCCAAAATGTACTCAAGACTGGGTCTCTGTATAATATCAAAATCCGGAGGAAATGAATCAATCAAAGACCAAGTTTATACTGTAGCTCAGAAATCTACCACCACTCCATGACCAAAGTGTTAAAACCAGGAGGGAATTTTAAGAACAGATTCAACTTTAAGGTCGTTTTTTTCTGAGTGTATAAACAAGATAAAAGTAATTTCAAATTAACCATGTGTACCTTTGATTTCAAACTGCAAACACTGTTGATGTTTGCTTTTGAGAGATTACTTGAGAATTACAAGCAAGCATTTATAGACACATTTTGTTTACACATTTAATACACATTCAATACAAGTTAGCTTTGCGAAGCCTTGTCCAAAGAATATCTAACATCGTCAACATTTCACTCAGATATTAGTCATTTTGGTTTTCTAAGTCATTTTTAGACTCTTTGAGTTATTATTGTGACTATGTCCGTCTCCCTCTAACCAACTTGTTTTCCTATGTCGACAAAAATTTTGAATAGTCACAATGAATGTTCTCTTTTGGTCATCATCATTAAAAAAAGCGAGGCGTTTCAAAGTGGCTCAGTCGTGTAAAACGTCAGTCCCATCGTATTGTAGTCCCAGAGGAACCAAATTCGAATCACCTCAGAGTAAGTACAAGTTTTTATGTAATAAATAAAAGTTTGATTAATTCGTTGTTTTTCGAACAAATATTTTGTTGCTAAAAAAATGGAACCAACGTGTTACTTCACCAATAATTTACACTAGATTAGACCTGCTGAGTATGAAATTTTTAAGGACATAATCTCACCTCCCTATCTAATGCTTTTGGGTGCATAATAAACGTAAACGAAAAGTAAGCAAAAAAGTAGAGTTTTAACTGGCGCATTTAGGCGTTTAAGCTCTAAAGTTTTTGTTTTTTGTTTGAAAAAGCTGTATGACCACGTTGCCTCCTTTGTGTTGTGTTCCTGAATTTGAAGTTATGTGCAAACAAAACAATTGTACTATTGATGGTTTGATTATAATTAGGTCGTTAAAGCAGCTACCCACGATGTGGAAAAAAACGCCAGGCACGGCGTCGTTGCTGAAATTAAACAGAAATAGTTTTATTTATGGACAAAAACCCTGTTTGATGCTACTCTGTACTTTAAAAGTATTGGTTCTTTGCGTTATTAGAAGCTCGGCCACTTCTCTCAAGCCTTGCTCACAAACATAAGCTAAAGATCCAAGAATTCCGGACTCTTTCACGTCAAAATTAAAGATACGACTGGACACCATTCACTGTTTTTGTTTATTATATTTGTTGTCAAATTATTTCAGTTCACTTGAGCTCAAAGCATTTCAGCTGCTCGGTGCAGGTAGAAGCAGAGTAAGTTACATGGGGCCAGTACTATGTGTAAAGCAAGGTCACTGATGATTTGCCAGAGGTACCAATGAAACAGCTGTATGACCACTTCACCTCCCTTGTGTTGTGTTGTGTTCTCTTCTTCGCATGTTTTGTGCAAACTTCACGTACTCTGAGCCCGTATCTATTATGGTTTGTTTTTGTAAATAACTCATACGCAGTGTTGCCTATTTGCATATATTTGTTTCATTTATAAATAGTCTCCGTTGATTTTATTGAAAAACAATTCGAATTGAAAAAGATGACAGAATTGAAATGAACTAATAATGTCGTTTTGTATTTGATGAACGTGTCGTATGAGTAATTTTTTTAAAACTATCGCGCCCATTTAAAATTTTAAATAAAATCTTTGAATTTTCACAATTATTAATTATACAACAAATATTAGCTTTGGGAATACTGAGATCTACTTTTTCCATAACGTTTTCTGTTTATTAAAGGACTATATCCAGCACTCCGGAAAATTTATTTCGTTACAGTATTATTAAAAACACAATCGGCCCTGTTCCGAATTCCGAGTCGGTTTTCGTGTAAACGTTTGCAAGTGGAATTCCAATTGAACAATTTTACATGGAAGTTGACAATCAGATCTATGGTTACTAGATCCGATTTGAAGAAAATCAGAATTTCTTAAGCAATTGAAAACGACTGCTCAATGTAAAGTGGAATCAATTCGTCAAAAAGAAACGACCCGATCTAGTAACCACAGACATTCTCGCACCTTCCATTTTGATTTGTAAATTTGAAATAAGAAAAGACAACGTTTACACGGAAACCGACTCGGAATTCGGAACAGGGCCGTATGGCTTTGCTTTGATGTTCATGTTTTTTAAAAAGTATTTCTAGTTATCTGAAATACTGTATCGAAATAAATTTTCCGTAGTGCTGGATATAGGCCTAAAGCTGGAAATGGGTTAACAATACATCACCGTTCAAGACAAAATAAAATCTAAGCAGATATTTAAAACTGTGGCTTCTTTACCTAATAAGATAGCTATATGAAGTAGCGAAATAGAATTCGTGAAATTGAATAATGAAAATTAAAATTATTTCATATATTTTGGCATTTTTGAGGCATTTATGTACGTTGTCACACCGACCATTTATACATTCTGCACAAATAATCGAAATAATTTAACAAATTGCAAGCAACATCGAAATGAGCGATTGTGTAGACTCTTCAGGTAGGTTTCGCGAGGCACTACAGTATTACCTAAAGGGTACAACAGTTGCTCCATTTTAAGTAAACAGTATTTCGCCAAAAGACTGCTTCCTCATTCTAGCTACAGGTACGAGCCCCTGCCTACGGTTATAAATTTTTAATATAATGAATTAAGTGTCGTCAGAAAAGGGAGAGGACTCGTTTATTTTACCAATGTGGTCAACTATGTGAAGGCGGTTCCCTGTCCTAACAATTTCTACTGGTTTTGTGGTTTAATTGCTTATTTCAGGTCCTCGTGATAAAAGCTGGACGACGCCTCAAAAAACTTTTCCCCAAGGAACTTGCTAACAGAGAAATATACTAACTTGGCAACCATCTCATCTTCTATAAACTTGACAACATCAATACACTGAACATTTATTATATCAACACAAATCAACTCACCTATGAAAACACTTGAACTCAAACATGGCCAAAAAGGCAAGTTATGCGCATTTATAAACAGTAACATTCCAAGTTTATAAAAAACTATTTTATAAGAAGTCTTCATGATAGTCTAATAACCTCCTATTTACCCGTCTTTACGTCAATCTTAACTCGTAAAGGAAATTGAAAATATTTTGATTTCTTTAAATCGATTGACCGACATCTCCTATTTACTCAGCTTCCATTGCCAATTATAACGTCTTCATGTTAGTGTGAACTAATCATGAAATTTTGCATATTTCCTGATGCTTCACTCGTTAATTTACCGGACTTCATGTTAGTTTCATACAAAATTTTGAAAATACACACCTCCTATTTACCCGTCCTAATTGCCATTCATGAAATTTTCATATTTATCTAAAGTAATGCGAAGGATTTGCAATAGTTTGGACTGTTCAATCCACACCTCTTTTTTAACATGAATTTGAACTGTTGTTTGTTGGTCTACGCGTCTTCAATTGCCATTGTGTTATAAGTTATTCAAAAGCAATATCTTTCGGACTTGGTTATATATTGGGTCGGCAAATCACAGCAAAATATGAAAGCAGTTGCTCTTGTTAGATCCGTCCTTAAGATGAAGTCTACAATTGCCCTTCTTTTGAATATTTTATAGTACATCCTCATGTGAAGTAAGCTGCTGCGTTGCGGCTGCTTTCTTATGCCGCGCCGAAACAATAAAAAATCAAAGTAATCTCTTTTCGCTCTTCTATTTTGTGATATATATTTCAAATATTTTTCATTTAAAATTCTTTGACCAAGCTGGAAGGGGCCGAGTGGGTGGCGGACGTTGAAAGAAAGAGATGGGGGCGATTGGGGAGAGGGGAGGGAACTGGCGGTTATCCCTGACTTTGGCTTGTTATTATTATTGTAGGCTTTTAAAGTTTTATTCGACGAGAGTTGTTCGTTCGGCTTGCAAAGTTCAACTTCAACTTCAGCTTGAACTTTTCACTGGCTGCAATTTTATGTGGAGAATGTATCTTGTGTATTTTTACTACAGCCAAGGCATAAGGCAGCTCGCAGCAGGCAGCAGGCAGCAGGCAGATGCGTTGCTAAATCTATTATCCTTTAATTTAGCCACAGGAATAATGAAGCATGCGAGAGTCTGTTGGGTGTGTGCGTGTGTACATAAATTCAATCAACGGCAATTTGCTGGCAAAGTTGCAATTTATTTATTGTTGTTTTTGTTATTTTTGCAAATTGAATTTCCTTTTGCTGCATTTTGCGATTTTGGCAATTCATTAAAATTTGCGTCTTCTGCCACTGACGCCCGCTGCAAGGGAAATGCAAATTTTTCAAAGGCAAAGACAAAGCCTGAGCCAAGCAGAAGCAGCAGCAGCAGCAGGAGAAGCCGGATAAAGCCAAGGCGGAAAATTGGCTCCCAAAAGGCCGTAGAGAAGCACAAAAAAGTGGCAACATCTGTTTTAGCATCTGCCTTAATTAGCTTAATAAAAGCAAAGCCACCTCCCTGAATTCCTCATCCTCCAAGCACACTGAGTGGATGTTGCAGCTGCACTGGCTGGAGGCAGGGAGAGGGCTAAAGTGTGTGAGTACTGAAGATCCATCTCCAGCCAGGTGCACAGTCAGAAAATAAACGATTGCCCGGGGCTCTAGCTCCATCGGTATGGAATTAATATCGAAAGATTCACTCTTGGATGGGCTTGAATTTAGTTTCGTGTTTCTTCTTAAGTTAACCAATGACCCAAATACTGCTGAAATAAGAATAAGCATTCTTGACTTATTCACGTATCAATTTTTTGTCATATCTATGGAGTATGGGATTCCAATGTCGAAGCGAAAAGAAACCGAGAGCAAGTTCTAAAGGCCGATTTCACATGAGTAGAAACACTTTTGAAATCTGAGTCCTCATAAACTGTGAGAAATAAAGGCTTTTAATGATTTTCATGGAACACTATTATTTTCGCTTGTTGAGTGATTTCCCAAGCTCACCAAAAGATGGCGCCACTTTCGCAGGATATTTAGTTATCTTTGTAACTAACTTTATTAAATAATAATATTACTCGCTAAATACAACAAATTGAATACGATCGAAGTTACGCTGTCAGAATTCGCGGGAGAGACTCGTCGTCAGCGATGGAACAAACTTCATCTCGAAGGCGTGCGATGAATATCGATAAGTGGCTGCAGCTATCGCGTGAGGGGACTCATCGGGGATGCCACAGATATTTCGTTATCTTTGTAACTAACTTTATTAAATAACTAGCTAAACCCGCCGCGACGTTGTCCGCGTTCAAGATTTTAAGAAATTGTAGCAATTGTGTTGTTTTATCTTATAGACAGTTTCGAGTTTACAGCTGGAAAAAATATACCAACAAAAGAAACCAACTAATTTTTCTATTCGCTCTAAAACTTCGGAATTATATAATTATCCCTTCCGTCGAGCGGATGTGAATATCGGGTATAGCCATTCCACGCCCAGATTGTAAATTTCACACCAGCATCAGCACTGCTTGCCCATGATCTTTTCCAAATATTAAAGAGACAATATTTTAGGATAAAATTTCGACATAAGTCCCGGTTTCCCATTAAATACGAACTTAATATCAAAACAAATTGAGCTCATGTCAGCCACTCTTCAATTATAATTAAATTTAAATTGTCTTTTCCCCTTTTCCCCATACACCTTCCTTCGCAGCACTTGACTCTTTCCTCTCGTCAACCTTCCTGAGATCTCCACTCCATACTGTCCTTCCTCATTTCTGACAGAAGCCTTGTCGACTGAACAAATCTTCTCTCTAATACTCATTCTCCATGATATTGCCTGAGGGCTTCAATTCATTTGATGTGGCCCATATAAACATTTCTTTGGCGTATTCATCCACTTCGCGGACAGAGTACTCAAATTTTCTTTTTTAGTACGCGCCTGCATAACTAAACGAAGGTCTATGCCAAATTTTAGATTTCTAGGATAAGCTGTTTTGACTGTGGGTTGATAATATGTCAGTATGTCAGTCAGTCAGTTAGTCGGGCCTACAGATTTAAAAGTATACTCGCTGAACCCGCCGCGAATTTGTCCGCATCCAGGATTTTAGGAAATTGAGTTGTTTTATCTTGTAGACAGTTTCGAGATCCCCGTCATTCAGTCCTGACGGACCAGGGGAATTATATGTTAGTTCCTGCCGGTCAAGCGGATGCAAAAAAACATACCCTTCCTGAATTTCGGGTCTAGCGATATGAAGAATGTGCATTTCAGAGCAGCATCAGCACTCTTCAATTATAATTCAATTCAAATTGGCTTTCCCTCTTCACCCGATCAGCATTCTTTCCCCCACGATTTTCCATCTTACACCGCTCTCCACTCTTTCTCCTCCGCTGTCATCGGTCTCAGAGAGCCAAAAGATGCAAGGCATATTTGTGTGAGTGTAGGACGATCCCTCTCATGCTCACTCCCACTCGCGCTCTCAGCAAAACAGCTTATCATGTTATATGTTCCAAACATACTTTTCTTTGGCTGTTTGACCCATTTCGCGGACAAATTTTCCAAATTTTCTTTCTTAGTGCGCGCCTGCATAACAAAACGAAGGTCTATGCCAAATATCAGACCTGTAGGATAAGCCGTTTAGGCTGTGGGTTGATAATATGTCAGTCGGGCGTACTGATTTATATATATAGATAATATTACTCGCTAAATACAACAAATTGAATACGATCGAACAGACTTCATCTCGAAGGCGTGCGATGAATATCGATAGGTGGCTGCAGCTATCGCGTGAGGGAACTCATCGGGGATGCCACAGATATATATGATGTATTCATCAAAATCGTCAAAATTGTGTGGAACCCAATAATATTCAAACTGGAAAGATGAAAGACGCCACATTTCTCACTAGAACAACTTTTTCGACCGATCGTTCCTATGGCAACTATATGCTATATTCATCCGATTCGGATCAAACTTGACAGAGCTTTGTGGTTGCATATAATATTGTTCAGTAACAAGTTTGTGAGCGACAGCATTGAAAACAAAATAGTTTTTCGTACTAAGCCTTTTTATTTTAGACCTATCTTTTGTATGGCAGCTATATTATATAGTGGTCCAATTTCCATAAAACTTGGTGTAATTATGTAAAAGCATAGAAAACTTATAAATATAAGGTTTGAAAACGTTTGCGTTGAAAACAAAATAGTTTTTCCTACTAAAACTACTTTTTCGACCGATCTTTCCTATGGCAGCTATATGCTATACTTACCCGATTTGGATCAAACTTGACACAATATTGTGGTAGCGTAAAGTAATGTTCAGTAACAAGTTTGGGAGCGATAGCATTGGAAACAAAAAGGTTTTCTTACTAAAACTACTTTTTCGACCTATTTTCCTATCTCAGCTATTTGCTATAGTCGTCCGATCCGGCCGGTTCCGACAAATGTGCATCGTTTTTGTACCAAAAGACTTCGTGCAAACTTTGGTTAAGATAGTCTTAAAACTGACAGAGGAGATAGCATTGCACGGTGTGGCCAGCGGTTGATGAAGTAGGTCATAGCTATTTCGCTTCATTTTCTTTATTTCGCTTAATTTGTTTTGGTGACCACCTCATTCAAGGACTCTTCTCTTCACTCTCATATGAAAGTCCTGGCCGGACTAATTGTTGTTGGGTTTCGTTCCAAATGCATTTTTCATTCAAACACCTTTGAGGGTTCATGAATTCTCTATCAACTCTATCATGCCTTACCCCCGCTACCCACACCCTGCGATCCGTTGGCAAATCCACAAATTTCGTTTTGCTTGCAGTCCATTGCATTTTGGGGTCAATTCTGCGCTGTTTTTTTTTTTTAGGAAGGGATGGAGAGCCGCCCCAGCGATT
Source organism: Lordiphosa stackelbergi (assembly GCA_018904235.1). Lineage (NCBI taxonomy): Eukaryota > Metazoa > Arthropoda > Insecta > Diptera > Drosophilidae > Lordiphosa > Lordiphosa stackelbergi. The sequence continues at coordinate 86,568 of JAEIFU010000522.1, forward strand.
TGTGTTATGATTTATGTGACTGTCGAGACGAAGCGTCGGCAACAGGTGAGGACTGGGGACACATATCCTCCGCCTTGCTGCTGCAGGCGCCAAATGCTCGCGCCTTTCTCTCATTGGACATTTGGCATGCAGGGCACAAGAGCTGGGGAGCTGGGAGCTGAAGGGAGGGGGAAAGGATTCACATTCACCATTGCCAACTGATTAAAATGCGTGGCAGAAGCATAAAGAGAGAAGGAAGAAAAAGTCGCTGGGTGCATTTGCATTTATATTGTTTTGACCCCGGCATTATTATCATTTCTCCTTCTTGGGCTTTAGCTGCTGCATTTTTTTTATTATTATTATTATTATTATAGTGTGGAGGACACGTCGTCGTCGGCTGATCCTTGATTATGCCTTACACTTTTCTGCTCGCTTTGTGGGAATATTTTATGGCACTTTTCAAAAACCATAGAAACTTTTGTCTGCGCGTAAGAACCATAAACTAGATGAGGGGGGAAAGCCGTAACCACTTCAGATTAGGCTCAGATCTTTGGTCAGTTAAAGCTGGGCCATTTATCCATCGTGCCAACATATCAGATGGCTCCATCTCCCGCAATCAGTGGCCCGCATCAAACTGGCGCCATGGAACCAAAAAAAAAAAAATTAAATGTGGAACGGACGTGGGCGCTGACTGATTAGAAAAATTGTTGTAAGACAGAACAAGCGGGCCAACAAAATGGAAACATTCACGGAAAGTTTCCAAAAAAAAAAAAGCGAACCCCAAGCGGGGGATGGGGCCACAAAATGAATAAAAAAGAAATTCATCAAATTTTGGCAGCGCAGCAAAAACCGACGACACCCTCAAAAGAAGATTCGGGATGGGGCAGCAGTCCAACCGGAGACAGGAAGCGGCTTGTCAGCACGCAGCTCACACAAGAAAAGAAAAGCAGCGAACAGAACCGAAAGGAAGAAAAATATTGTTGAAAAACAGTTAGCGAAACAATTTAATGATGAATGATGATGGTCAATGGCCAAATTTCTTACAGGGGATGCTGGGTGAGATCCATTCAGGCATATGAACATGCTTGGTCAGCCAGCTGAGCAGCTGAGGAGCTGAGCTACACTTTTCAATTGAAAACCAATTTATAACAATGCCACCGGCCAGGCAAATCCCCCAGCGAGCAGGCTCAACACGAAGCTGAGATACACTTTGGTACGAGAAGCTACTTTACCATTTTAGTTTTAGTCATAGAACGTTTTGGCAGGCTCAATAAGTTGGCCAATAAGTTGAACACACTCACCACAAAAGAGTTTCAGTGACTGTATAGCTATTTCATGAATCCCCCGTTTTAATCATCAGCAGTCTTTGACAGTGCTTTAAGGGTTGCCAGAGGCTACCTCATGCCAGCATTGCTATAAAAACTTGGGAATTCCAAAGGCTGCTTTATGGCAAAATCGGACATCAACAACGCAAAGTCGCAGAGGCTTTGTGAGTGTTCAAATCAGGTTTCAAACCCGACAGCGTCTTTTTCCCACACATCCAGCTGCCGTGAGCCTAGATAGAAAACTAAAGTATGCAGATAAATGTAGAGTTAGAGATGACCGCTGCCTGCCGTTACAGTACTCCCTCTCTAGTTACCATAAAGGCAGGGGCGCGTATGCCTTTCAATGTATGTTGTTGGCAGCGCAGTTGAGTCGAAAAACTGTTTCCGTTGCGTGTATAAACTGAGAAATCCGTAGTTTTGACCATGTGCACCGAGTGCAGATTATTTGCGTCGATGATTACCTCAAGTAAGTTCGTTCGAGCTGGCTAAGGTTGCCTCGCGTCGAGGGCTTCGTGGTGCCTCGCGTTTATTGATTTTGTGGTGACTCTAGTTGAGGGCTTTCGAGGTGCCTCCCGTTGAGGACTTTCGTGGCGAATCTCGATGAGAACTTTTGTGGTTCCTCTCGTTGTGTATTTTCAAGGTGTCCCGTGTTGAGGACATTCTTGTTGCCTCTTGTTGAGGACTTTCTTGGTGCATTGCGTTGATTGGTTTTGTATTGAATCTCGTTGAGGACTTTCGAGGTACCTCCCGTTGAGAATTTTAGTCGTGCCTTTCGTTAGGGACTATAACACTAGTTGACATGAATTTAGAACAGAGAAGATAGCAAATTTTTCTTACATTTTATTGCACTAATCGTGACCTAGATTATGCCGCTTTCCAAAAACTTTAGGTCTAATTTTGTTGACATCCAAAATTGTGCCCGTAAACCGTTCGGATCAAAAAAAAAAAAAAGGAAATGGAATGAACTGTATGTTATCTAATTTGTTTATTTGTTTATTTGTATATAAATAGTTAACAATTATCTGTCAACATTAAAAGGGTTACAAAGTATTGAACCTACATCACCATCCAGTAGATAGGGAGTTTTTATTGATATGCCCCGGCTCACATCAGGTGGATGGAGAAGGCAGGTTCAAGTGCGTGGAGAGGATAAAAACAATGTAATATTATACGAGTTAATATACTGAGAACATTCAGTTGACAACAAGTGGTACAATGTATTATAATTAGCACATACAACGCGAAAAGGATCATGCTGTGCGAAATTTGTCCTGCACATGCTAAGTGCAAGAGGTTGATACGACCGCGTAACTCTGGTTGGCACAACAAAATAGAGCAGGCTGAGAAGGTAACACGAATCAATATCGCCATTGATCAGCTTATGTACGAATATGACACCATGGCAAGTTCTCCGATTCTTCCTGTCAGTATAGGATGGTAGTGTGCGAAGAGGCTCCCAGTTTAGGCCGCGCAATGCAAACAGAAGAAATTGTTTTTGAACACTTTCTATAAGGTCTTGATACTTATCATACTGAGGAGATTAAACGCAAGAGCAATATTCAAGGATCGGGCGAACAAGAGAGGTAAACAGAAGTTTTGTGATGTAGGGATCATCGAATTCCTTAGACCAGCGTTTACTAAAAGCCAAAACACCCTTAGCTTTATTTACTATTATGCCGATGTGGTCATTAAAGCAAAGTTTATGGTCGAATAGAACACCTAGGTCAGTCATAGTATGGATGCGTTCAAGATTGCTGTGCCCTATAGAGTAGGTAAACAAATGAGGTCTATTGCGGTAAAATGTCATGTGCTTGCACTTTGAATGATTTAAGTACAGCAAATTGTTTTGGCACCAAGATTGAAGGCTCACAAGATTATTCTGTAACAGATTATGTGAGGCAGTACCATTGAAGGATAAAGAAATTTTTACATCATCCGCATACATCAAAACGTGTGATGAGGTTATTACCTTGGGGAGGTCATTTATAAACAGACCAAAAAGCAATGGGCCAAGATGACTCCCCTGAGGAACACCAGAAAAGACATTCACTACTTTTGATGGAGTTGAATTAAATAAGACTCGCTGGGTCCGATTCGACAAAAACCTCGCCGGATTATGGAGCTAAACTCAAGGAGATTGGTTGATGTAGAACGGCGCTTCATAAAACCATGTTGAGTTGGAGAAATTATGGAGCTACAAAAGTGTTGCAACTGAGTAGTGATGAGTTTCTCAAATAGTTTGGGGATCGCACATAATTTTGCAATGCCACGATAGTTCTCGATGTTAGCCTAACTCCCTTTTTTATGGAGGGGTATAACGAAAGATTCCTTCCATATAGTTGGTAAAAACGAATTATTGAGAGACAGCTAGCTAAAATTAAGGGCTGAAAATGAAGAAACGTCTCCAAATAACACACCTACAGTTCCATCCGCAAAGACGGTTACATTGTAAGTATTTTATTATTCTCGTGGAATAATCTTAAAAAAAAAAGTTGTGAGTGTAGCTAACACTCACGAGGCTCTGATGTGAAACATGATGCAAAATTTAAGGGCTTAATTTCAAAATGGGTATATTATTTCTTTCAAAAAGAGAAAGAACTAAAAGGCAGCTGAAGTACCAAATTACTCCCTAATGAGCACTGTTTATAAACTGTTAAGTTACTGTTCAGTCACAGTTTTGTCACTGTTTAAATACTGTTAAGTTACTGTTTTGTCACTGTCAAGTAACAGATCAGTTACTCTTTTGTCACTGTTCAGTCACTGTTAAGTCACAATTCAGTCACTGTCTAGTCACTGTTTAAATACTGTTAAGTCACTGTTCATTCACAGTTAAGTCACCGTTTAGTTACTGTTTAGTCACTGTTTTGACACTGTTCAGTCACTGTTTAGTCTCTGTCAAGTCACTGTTTTGTCACTGTCAAGTATAAGTTCAGTCACTGTTTTGTCACTATTTAGTCACTGTTCAGTCACTGTTTAGATACTGTTTAGTCACTGTTTAGTCACAGTTAAGACATTGTTTTGTCACTGTTTAGATTCTGTTGTCAAGTCACTGTTTTCGCAATTGTTTAGTCACTGTTAAGTAACTATTTAGTCACTGTTAAGGCACTAATCCCCTTTTTCCACCCTCCTTCACAGCGTCACGTGACGCTGAAATCAAATTTTACTCCTACTAAACTTCCGTACCGAAATTAAAGATGTTTCACATCAAAAACCCACTTATTGAATCATTTGAGTGACGAGATCAGTGAACAACGGTTGTTTCATCAAGCAACTTCATTGGGGTTCTATTAGTTTGACGTCATCGGCGAGACCACTTATTTGTCGTACTGAAGTATAATTCACACTTCTTAATGCTAAAATTTCTTCTTAAGAGACTTCAAAATCTTTCAACTTGAATGCCAAAGTCAGACCAACTCTGCCAACTCGATGAGGGTATCCCAAAAAATATCATTGAATCCCACATACATTGTCTCTGGCGGCCATTGGAGCATTAGAGCCAGCTGGCAAGACAATCATTCTTTAGCTTCAACTCTGACATGAGTAGGCAACTCTGTCCCACTCCTCGACTGGCACAGCAATTACCCGGGAGCGGAATCATTGATGTGCGACTTAAATTAGCATTTATCACATTGACAAACTTGCCAGCGACCATTTGCAGCAGCAGCAGCATCTTCTTCTCCGTGTCATTCGTCATTCAACGCGGATTTTTTCCTTTTCTCTCTGCTGTCTTCGGCTCTGACAATTGGCATTTGTCAAATGGTACAGTTGCCACCGAAAAGTAGGCAGCGCCATTCAATTCAATTCGATTCCGTCAGCGTCATGTCATGTCGTTTGGAGGGGAAATCTTTTTTGGCATATCATTTGAATGTGGGTCGTCGGCGGAATCGTATAACCTGCCGGTCACTTAACGAGCCAAATGTACGAACATGACTAACAGGTTTATGCGGCATCGATCGTTAAGTGGGGGGCAGGAGGACAGTGGGGGGGGGGGGTCTAATTTTATTGTGATGAACTGATAATGTGACATTATTGTAACTCATTTGTCAACAAATTACATCCGCTTGAGGTGGGCGTGGCTGGGCCTATGTATCAATCAGTAAGCACAAGGACACAGGGATTTGGGGATACACGGACATACACACACCCACACCCACACCCGCACTCACAATCACACACACATAATAAATGAATTGTGCCTGCCTGGGAAAAGATCAAAAGTGTCAATAAAACAAAAGCAGACAAACAGGAAAAGGAAAGCGAAATGACAAAAGTGGCAAACGTGGCATAAATTACAGGAATAGCCAAACCAGTTTAGTTCTGCCCTCTTCCACACAGATAGAGACTATCGCTCCACCAACCCACCGACAACCCCCCGACAACCCCCCGACAAGGCACAAAGTAAATCAAGGAAAATTAAATGAATTATTGCCGCAATAAATGTGGGCGTTTGGCCAATATATAAATTCTGCTATATGTAGTCGCCACTTCAAGGAAGATAAATAAGAGACCAGCAAATCCCCATAAAACAAGGCTACTCGAACTCCAGCTACGATATGTTTGTATGTAGTTGCAGCTTATTATAAAGCCCGCACAATATTAGACCGACATAAGGTTATGAAACGCATAGAAATTTGCCTGTGGACCTCAGTTTAAGGCATGAATGGGTGGCCCAATAATTTCGAAGAAGGTTACCCAACCTCAAGAGCGAAGCCACGCTGACCGGGCCTCGACCAGTGCATTGGACTTTTATGTTCTTTCTGATTAAGATATATATAGCGAGAGTGAACGTTAAAGTCGGCCCTGTTGAACTTCAATATACCCTTTGTTCAGGGGAAAAAATGTTTTATAGCATTCCTTTGTGCCTGAGGGAGGGGAAGCCGAAAAGTATGCAACATTTTTTATAACTCGGCTATTTATTATCCTATATTCATGAAAATTTGAGGGAATATAAATGTTAGTTTCACATTTCAGATTCAGATATCAAAAATTTGACACAAACTTGATCTGGGTGCAAACTATAGGAGTTTACTTTTCTTCTAGTCTTTGAGATCTAGGCGTTCATATAAACAGACGGACAGGGCTATATCTACTAGGCTGTTGATGCTGATCAAGAATATATATACTTTACTAACGCTCTCGCGAGACAGTTTGAGGAGAGGTGGATGTACGCTATCCGAGCTTTTGCGTTAAGGAAGAATATGGAAACGAAGAGGGACCGTCCGCTACCTCCCAACGGGAGCACGACCCACCTTTTCGGGAGGACAAAGGCCATCTCCCACCGGGGATAAACGTTTCAAGGAGGACAAACAATTTCAGTAACCTAGAACCCACGAAAGTCCTGACCTTTGTACGGGAAATTGGGCTGTTGCAAACTTTGGGGCCCCAAAAAAAAAAATTGGTGGGGGGGGTCAAGGCTGCAAACCTCTAAAATTTTTCAGAAGGTTCGGTCCGGGGGTTCGAACCCGTTGTAAAGCCTAAGGTTCGGTTCGCGGACCGGTTCTCGGAACCCCTGAACCCAAGGTTTTGGTTCGAACCTCGGTTCGCTTTAACATAGAAGAATAATTTCGATTTATCAACACTTATTTTTATAATAATATTCTTCATGTCAATAATGCAATTTTTAATTATCAAATTCATTAGCTGACACTAACAACTTTTGAGAACAGCTTAGTTTTAATTATTAAGCATACTTCTTAGATTGTAAACTGTTGAAAAGGGCGGTTAAACTGATTCCTGAGTTGCTGGAATAGCAAGTATAGTTAACGCAATGTTTTTTAAGTCTTCTTTTTTCACCTTTCCAAAATTTTAAAACATTTGTCGATGTATTGGACAATAGTAGAAGGAATCTATAACATTATTTACAGATTTGATATTAGATATTGGTTTATTGCTTTCTACTGCTTTCAAAAACTTCTCTTCTACGCAATCAGAAGTTGATTCATTTAAAACTCTCATCAAGAATTTCTTTTTGGAGCTTCAGCATGTCTGTAATGTGTAATGTGAAGTTAACAAAGTTTGAAATCTTGGGTCTTAGAGCACTGCAGTCATTGTTGGTACTTAGCTCATTATAGGAGAACGTTTATCGAACGAGTATATATGCTCGAAATGAAAAACAAGTGGAATAAAAACCACTTGCTAGTAATTGTGAATCCTGTTGCTTTAAAGCATTTGTTTTGGCTGCAGCAATAAAAAATATTTTGAACTATCAAATGTTATTAGGTGGAGCTCTTTTTAAAGAACTCTGAATTAAAAAATCTTTAATAGTTAGTAAACGTTCAATTTCAATTTGAATTTTTTATAAGCAAAGATTTCATATAATGTGAGTACTAATGTCAAACTAAACGTCCCTAAAAAATCGTTATCTACTAAATTTTGAGCGTGTGCAGCACAACAAACTGTAATTACATAGTCCTCCAGGGAATTTATTGAGTTAACTTGGTCATCGTCCAAATCAAAAAATGCTTTTGAAGCACATATTCATTCTTCATTCCTTTTATGCTCTGCAGTTGTCATTTAAAAGTTCTAATGCTCGATCCATATTCGTTTCTTGACTTTTTACTAAGTTCAAGAAGGAACTTCTTGAATGATAGTCCGATTACAAGGAATTTCTATATTGTATGTGCCGTTAAAAAAAACTACTTAATTTGTTGAACCGAACCGAATTTTTCTAAAAAGTGGTCCGGTTCGGGTTCAGGTTCGAGGAGTCAAAAATATTTGAGGTTCGGTTCATGGTCCGGTTCGTCGGACTCAAAAAACCCGAACCGAACCGGTTCTAAGGGGTTCGGTTCAGGACCGGTTTGCAGCCTTGATAAATACACTTGCACGACTTTGGTGTACCATTTTTAATCTCCGAGTAACAGGTGTTTGTGGATAATTTTAGATGCTTTGGTTTACGAAAAAAGAAAAATCGTAAAATTCTCAACAGGCGGCGCTGTAGACGCCCAGTTCGTTTTTCAATTGACCTCAATGACAGTTCGGCATGTGGAGCAGTAGGCGGTCATTGTATGTTTTACAATATTCAGTAATTCAGTTTATTTTAGCCAATTTAAAGGGAAATAATTAATAAGCGGAAACTTAATGTGCGATTATACAAAGTGATGATCATTTACAGTTCGTTAAATTCGTTGTCAAAAAAGTCTTGCGGTATTTTTATTGAATTTTCAATTGTTCATAAAATTGGTTATAATAATGCGATTTAAGTCAAATATGCGCCGTTTTGTTCGATGACGAGTTCCCAACGAGATGCCAACTTCATAATGCCCCTCTTATAGAAGCTCGCTTCCCTATTGGCAAAAAACTCGGAGAGCCAATTTCCACAGGACTCTCTTGTGGCCAACTTCCGACTACCAAGCTCGTTCGCCATGGACACAAATAGGTGGTAATTACTTGGTGCGAGATCCGGACTATACGGTGGATGCAAAAGAACCTCTTATCCGAGCTCCCGGAGCTTCTGGCGCGTCACCAAAGATGTGTGTGGCCTGGCGTTGTCCTGATGGAAGACAATTCGGCCTCTGTTGATCAAAGATGGCCTCTTCTGCATGAGTGCTGCATTCAAGCGGTCCAGTTGTTGGCAGTACAGGTCCCAATTGAGCGTTTGGCCATAGGGGAGCAGCTCACAGTGGATGATTCCCTGCCAATCCCACCAAACACACAGAAGAACCTTTCTGGCCGTCAACCCAGGCTTGGCCACCGTCTGGGCAGCTTCACCGCTTTTCGACCACGACCGTTTGCGCTTCACGTTGTCGTAAGTGACCCACTTTTCATCGCCAGTCACCATCCGCTTCAAAAACGGGTCGATTTTGTTGCGATTCAGAAGCGATTCGCATGCATCCATACGGGCAAAAATGTTTTTTTGCGTCAAGTCGCTTGGCACCCATACATCGAGCTTCTTTTTGAATCCAAGCTTCTTCAAATGGTTTATAACGGTTGGATGACTGATGCCCAGCTCTTGGCCGATGCTACGGCTGCTACTATGCCGGTCTCTTTCGATCAATTCAGCGATTTTATCGCAATTTTCGACGACAGGCCTTCCGGACCGTGGCGCATCTTCGATCACCTCTGCACCAGAACGAAAACGTTGAAACCATCGTTGTGCGGTGGAAATGGAAACTGCACAAATTTTATTGGCAGCATGAGATGCATTTTTGCCTTTATCGTAGTAGTACTGTAAAATATGCCGTATTTTCTCTTTATTTTGCTCCATGTTTGCGACGCTATAACTCACGAACGACTAAAAACAAACAACAATAAATAAAAAACACGTGTTAGCGCGTGAAAAGAGCTTTCCAAAAAGCTCTAGCGTGAACCGATGCGACGAATACAACTAGAACTACGCGCTGCAAAGACAAGCTTGCGGAAATACCGCAAGACTTTTTTGACAACCTTATATGTTACGATGCCAAGAAGAGGTAATGCTAACTTTGGTAGGTGTTGTCAAAAAACCGAAATATCACAGCAGAAGAGGAACCTGTTACTGAACGGGTATCGGTTCGATACAGAATGTTTGAAAGTCGAACGCTACGGTCAGCAGAAAGATTAAGAACGATTGAGGATAACAGAGATTCGTGCTCGACTACAACAAATTCTTTCGGTGAACATTGAACGTGCAACCTTTTGATAAGAGCCAAACATTCAATACAGTGCGCACGCATCAGTCTACGGTAAAGAAGCCTGGCTACTGCCTTCAGCTAGTTAGCCCATCCTCCCTCTCCCCCAGCAGATGACATTCTTTTTTTACCATTTGCCATTTCGTCTTTGATTTATTTCAATTGCTTATAATTTTGTGCACGAAGCAAGGGCGAGGCATAAGTAGAAATAAATAAAAATAGATTAATCGCTGACCGTGCCATAAATTCTTAAATGGGACAGACGCAGGACAAAAAGGATAAACTATTTCATTGTTTTGATCATTTTCAAGTGAAACAATTCCCGTTGGATTCTGGGCAGAAGCTGATTGCTGTTGCAGTTCTGGTTCATTTAGCTTTGTCAGCTTGAAGCTGTGACACATTTCGTACGCTTTTTGTGTTTTTTTTTTTTGACGCACCCCACCAACCCAGGCTGGACAGGGGAGCAACGCAGAACGGAGCCAAGCAGAGCAGAGCAGAGCACAGAACTGCTGGGCCAAGTCAACACAAACAAAAGCAACAATAACAAAATAAAATACAACAACAAAAGCTTTTAAGGCCGCATACATTTTTAATGAAACGAAATGCGGCCATTAAGCATTCCAGAGACTGAGTTTGAGACGGAGACGAAGACGGGATTGAGGCAAGGCGACTGTCAAGGCAACTGTCTGGGTTTTTGTCATGTGCCAGGCTCGTGATCGGTGTGGGACTCACGAGTATCGTTCGAATCCCAGTGTCGAGCTTTAGATCAATGCCGTTTTGTAGCGATACTTGTGCCAAGAGAGCAAACAGCTTTTCAGCTCGCTGGCCATCTGTTGATGAAGTAGGTCTGAGCTCTCACTTTGTGGCTTCGCGTAAGGAGCCGAACACATGCCGAGGCTTGTGCCAAGAGAGCAAACAGCTGTCGATTCAAAGATTTGACTTGGCCTCTGAAGTCACGCAACCATCTCGAAATTTTCTTTGGACTTCCTCATTCGGTGGGCGATGCCTCTGGCCAATGTCTCGTCTTCCTCTCTGCCAGCGGCACCTGACCTCACCTTCCCTTCCCTCACTCACTCTCTCTGTCTCTCTCTTTCTGCTTTGCTGTAATGGCCTTTAGCAACAATTTAAACTTTTATTAATTTTACGTAACCTCCCCACCCCCTTCCCAATCCCTCAGCTTACATCAGCTGCGGCACACACACACGGCCCAATCCCCTTCTACCCCTCAGACCGGCTTTTTCAGAGAAACCGGGAAGGCAGAATACCCAATCCCCTTTTCCCATTGTTGTTGTGGGTTATTAAAAAAACAAGCAGCATGAAAATCTTTTCTTAAATTAATATTTCTTTGTATGAAAAGAAGAAAAGGAAGCACGCCATCGACTTCCTGTAAGGGGGGTGGGGGAGGGGGTCAGACACCCAGTTCGGCGCACAGCACTCTCGCAGGAGGCAAAAGCCAGGACTCAGTTCAACTTTGATATGATTTTTCATTTGTTTCGTTTGATGCTGCGAGAAAAAAAAAGAAGAGAAATTGTTAATGTTAACTTAAGCTTAATTATTTGACATGAAAAATTACCTTCACTTTGGAGCCACTTGAAGAGGCAGGAGGCAGGAGGCAAAGAAAGTGCAAAGAGACTTGCGAATTAGGTTGAAGTTCCCCCACCGTACTTTAGACATTACTTCCACAAACGGTCACCTGCACCAGCTATTGCAGTGCGAATGCCTTTCCATCCAGCTGTCTGCGCGTTTAACTTTCGTGTCAAAATAAAAGAAGACATTAAGGGTTAAAATAGAGATTGCAAGATATTCTGACCGGCATTTCATTTAATCTTTTCCTCTGGCCTTTTGTGCTTCAAGTTTTTATTCATGACCAAACCCAACTTAGACCATTTTCTTGTCGCTCATTGTGAACCATTTGTTAGTCATGTAATTTGCTTGGGACGCACCCAAAAAACGTGGCGATGGCGAGGGTGACACTTTGACACATGAAAGCCTTTTCCCAGGGCACCCGTCCTTTCAATTTCCACGGTGGCTTTCCTATGCCACTTTTCCTTCTTCATTTATGCCATCTACGTTGTTTTTTTTAATTGATTTCGCTTAAGTCTCATAATCGTGACACTTTGGCGCCTTTTAATTTGATTTTATTGGCCCTCAGCATGCCAGGGCAGGTTGGCACACCGCACAACTCCCACTCCCGCACAAAAGGGTTGACCCGCGTCAATTGGCGCGTTTTATGACGGCGACCTCAGCGAGAACTTTATTATTTTGTTAAAAAAAAAAAAAAAAAGGCAACAGCAAATGGAGAATTAAAAAAAAAGAAAGAAAATGCAAGGCATTGTTGGCGTTGGAATTCCTTTTTAGATATTTTATGCCCTTTTACGTTTTGTTTGTTTGTTTTTGTTTGTTTTACGCGACGGCGTCGGCGGCTGCCTTCATTTTCGTTTTAATTTGCGTAATTGAGTGGCTCGTTTTAATTTCCATTTCCCTTTTGTTTTTTTCCTACACACAGATAAATATATATATATATTTTACAATCCACCCATCCTGCCCGACTTAAGGGGTAGAATGGGGTGTATTAGCTAAGGCAACTAATTGCTAATCGACCAGAAAGACACAGAACAACAACCGAACAGCCGAATAAATAAGTGAGAGCAACAAGTGGAGCAAAATGTGTCAAAGAGAACCCTGAGGTCGAGTCTGACTCGTCCCTATGTGTGTTCATACGTTAATCAACTAGCGCTTAAAGGATCCAACTCTGGGCTACAGATTTTAGCTCAGTCAAACCAATCAAACATATTCATTCAAAGCAATTCGGGTGTTTATAGCTTTGACTCAAAGACGATTGATTGCGTGAGACTCCCCAGCGGCGCAAATTGCCATTACAAAATGGGTTACTCCTGCGTTACTTTGCCATCAGTATGAAGGAAATACTCCCATACAATCTGCATTACTTTGCCATATGCATGGCCGCTTTGTAAACGGGCTGCCGACAACCTGCATTACTAGGTATTAAGGATGTAAGCCAGAGCCGAACTTCCCATTACGAATGCGTACATTATTTTTAAAATTGTAATGCAGAATGTTCGCAGTCTGTTTGTTTTCGATTACTATCTCTCTAACGAAAATCAGCGATTGTAGTGCCTTACATTTTCGACAGTTGTAATGCATATTTTCGACAGAACACGTTGAGCTCTGCGCCGCTGGGTCGCTTGACAATGGAAGAGAGAGAGAGAGAGAGCTTGCCTGCCAGTTTATGCAGGGCCAGCCAAATGCAGAGAACAGAAAAATGTGCTTGTGTTGGAGACCACGAGAGCCGATTTACTTGTAAACTGATTCAATCAGCCGACTCTCGCTCAACCGCTCGATGCGTTTGCAGGTAAGGCGCTGAATTTTTATTGATGTAAGAAATACGTATAAAGAGTAATTTTTGTAAATAACGCAATAAGTAAAAATATGATTTGTGCAGTTCTTCATTGTGTATGTCAGTGGTTGTACACCCTCTGGACCTACTTAAACCAAATCGTTTGATGTTCCATTCCTTTAACCTCATTTCGGGCTTTCTAAGATGTTCCGTTTTAGGCTTAAAATGCTTTCGCTCAATCTTCTTTCTTCCTTCCTTTCTTCCTCCTTCCTTGGCCCTCCCTTACTCTTTCTTTCCTTCTTCCTTTCTTCTTCCCTTTTGCTTGCTTTCTCCCTTCTTTCTTCTTCCTTTCTAATCGTTTTTCCTTCCTTCCTTCTCCTTCCTTACTTCTTCCTTCCTTCTCCTTCCTTCCTCCTTCCTTCCTCCTTCCTTTCCTTCCTTCCCTCCTTCTTTCTTCTTTCTTCCTTCTTTTTTCCTTCCTTCCTTCCTTCTTCCTTCCTTCCTTCCTTCCTTCCTTTCCTCCTTCCTTCCTTTCCTTCCTTCCTTTCTTCCTTCCTTCCTCCTTCCTTCCTTCTTCCTTCCTCCTTCCTTCCTCCTTCCTTTCCTTCCTTCCTTTCCTTCCTTCCTCCTCCTCTTCCCCTTCCTTCCTTCCTTCCTCTTCCTTCCTCCTTCCTTCCTCTTTCCTTCCTCCTTCTTCCTCCTTCCTTCCTCCTTCCTTCCTTCCTCCTTCCTTCCTCCTTCCTTCCTCCTTCCTTCCTTCCTCCTTCCTTCCTCCTTCCTTCCTCCTTCTTCCTCCTTCCTTCCTCCTTCCTTCCTCCTTCCTTCCTTCCTTCCTTCCTCCTTCCTTCCTCCTTCCTTCCTTCCTTCCTCCTTCCTTCCTTCCTTCCTTCCTTCCTTCTTCCCTTCCTTCCTCCTTCCTTCCTTCTTCCTTTCCTTCTTCCTTCCTTCTCCTTCTTCCTTCTTCCTTCTCCTCCTTCCTTCCTTTTCCTTCCTCCTTCCTTCCTTCCTTCCTTTCCTTCCTTTTCCTTCCTTCCTCCTTCCTTCCTTCTCCTTCCTTCTCTTCCTTCTTCTTCTTCCTCCCTCTTCCTTTCTCCTCCTTCTTCCTCCTTCTCCTCCTCCTCTTCTTCCTCCTCCTTCTTCCTCCTCCTTCCTCCTTCTTTCCTTCCCTTCCTTCCTTCCTTCCTCCTTCCTCCTTCTTCCTTTTCCTTCCTTCCTCCTTCCTTCCTCCTTCCTTCCTTCCTCCTTCCTCCTTCTTCTTCCTCCTTCCTTCCTCCTTCCTTCCTTCCTTCCTTCCTTCCTCCTTCCTTCCTCTTCCTTCCTTCCTCCTTCCTTCCTTCCTTCCTCCTTCCTTCCTTCCTCCTTCCTTCCTTCTTCCTTCCTTCCTCCTTCCTTCCTCCTTCCTTCCTCCTTCCTTCCCTTCCTTCCTTCCTTCCTTCCTCCTCCTTCCTTCCTTCCTTCCTTCCTTCCTTCCTTCCTTTCTTCCTTCCTCCTTCCTTTCTCCTTCCTTCCTTCCTTCCTTCCTTCCTTCCTTCCTTCCTTCTTCCTTCCTTCCTTCCTTCCTTCCTTCCTTCTTCCTTTTCCTTCCTTCCTTCCTTCCTTCCTTCCTTCCTTCCTTCCTTCCTTCCTCCTTCCTCCTTCCTTCCTTCCTCCTTCCTTCCTTCCTTCCTTCCTTCCTTCCTTCTTCCTTCCTTCTTCCTTCCTTCCTTCCTTCTTCCTTCCTTCCTTCCTTCCTTCCTTCCTTCCTTCTTCCTTCCTTCCTTCCTTCCTCCTTCCTTCCTTCCTTCCTTCCTCCTTCCTTCCTCCTTCCTTCCTCCTTCCTTTCCTCCTTCCTTCCTTCTTCCTTCCTTCTTCCTTCCTCCTTCCTTCCTTCCTTCTTCCTTCCTTCCTTCCTTCCTTCCTTCTTCTTCCTTCCTTCCTTCCTTCCTTCCTTCCTTCCTTCCTTCCTTCTTCCTTCCTCCTCCTCCTTCCTTCCTTCCTTCCTTCCTCCTTCCTTTCTTCTTCCTTCCTTCCTTCCTTTTTCCTTCCTTCCTTCCTTCCTTCCTTCCTTTCCTTCCTTCCTTCCTTCCTTCCTTCCTTCTTCCTTCCTCCTTCCTTCCTTCCTTCCTTCTTCCTTCCTCCTTCCTTCCTTCTTCCTTCCTCCTTCCTTCCTCCTTCCTTCCTCCTTCCTTCCCTTCCTTTCCTTCCTTCCTCCTTCCTTCCTCCTTCCTTCCTTCCTTCCTTCCTCCTTCCTTCCTCCTTCCTTCCTTCCTTCCTTCCTTCTTCCTTCCTTCCTCCTTCCTTCCTTCCTTCCTTCCTTCCTTCCTTCTTCCTCCTTCCTTCCTCTTCTTCCTTCCTCCTTTCTCCTTCCTTCCTTTCCTTTCTCCTTCCTTCTTCTTTCCTTCCTTCCTTCCTCCTTCCTTCCTTCTTTTGCTTTCTTTCCTTAGTCTTCCGATTCAAGGGTATCAAAATGGTTGATAACTTCCCCCCCAATCCCCACGTATTACTTCTATTCTCTCATTGTTTTTCTTTTGCAAATGTCTCATAAATGCGTTTGGCGCCTGCATCCCCAACGAATGGGGACAGAAGTCGACGTTACAGCAGCAGCTTATTAAGTCCTTGCCTTTTGTGTCCCGACAACGAAAATGACAAACTGCCAAATGACGAAATGGGTTCTAGTTCCACTTGCCAGTTTGTTATGTTTTTGTCGGTTTCTTGCTGTTTCTGCTGCTCTTCAAAAGTGAATCAATTTTGGCCAAATGCCTTTCCTCCACTCGCTCCCACCCCGCTTCCCAATCCAGGACAAATTACATTTAATTTAATTTCGTCTCAGTCCTACCAACCTGATACCTGACACCCATTCTCAATGTCAATCCATGGCAGCAGTAGCTTTGTCCATTTGACTCAGTGAAGCATTTACCCATCCATCAGGCTCGTGGACATGAAACTGATGATGAAGTTGCTGCTCACTGAAGCGCCAATGGCCATTGATTTTATTTCCATTTCTAAGCTCGAGCCGGCACATTTAATTTATTAAAGAATTTGTAAAGCAATAAGTTCTGCAGCCCGTTGCCGGGATTTGGCTTTTTCCATTCGCCATTCGCCATTCGCAACAACCAAGTCGATAATCGTTTTCATTAAGTTGAGGGTGCACTCCCCCGCACCGTCCGCCATCACTCAGCGACACTTTTTAATTAAAACGTAAGGAGCAGAGAGGCAAATCTTCCACCGCAGTCATAGAGACTGATGATGATGCCCCCGCAGTCAGACCACAAAAATTCAATCAAATCACAGCGCATTATGACCTCCTACCACAATTCTTCCAGGCATCATTAGGTAGAGACAGAGGTTAGGGAAGGACTGGCCGGACAGGGGTGAGTGTAACATAAGAAACAACTAAATTTGTGGCTAAATCTCATCAAAGGTAATGTGAGATGTGGCTAAGTTTTCGATGGTTGATCCTACCCATCGGCATGCAGCCCCACCTGAGAGGATCCCTAACATTTTTCACTCCCCATTGTACCGACCACAAAAATCCAATCAACTACCCAACCCATTCACCTTGGCCAGGGATCATTAGGCAAACTCTTCCAGCGGGGCGGTTGGCTGTTGCCCTGGTGCATCACCTTCTTTGTCGTTTACTTCGCTTTGCGACTCCTCATTTGCGTAATGCACAAATTTAATTTACCAAAACGCGCCGTAGAAAAAGATGCTAGTGGTCGCCGCCTGCCTTGGCACCTCACCCGCATCTTTCGGGCACGCAACATCAACGGCAAAACTCACTTACCCGCAACGCATTTGGTGCGGTCCGCAGCAGTGTGTCTACCTGCCCCTGCTCCGCCCATCATTTCGCAGAATTCGAGGGAAAAGCTTACGTTAATTGTGTGTATCCTCCTCCAGCTGTGCGGCAAGTGCTTTGGCCCCGGCCCCGGCCCCGGCCGGAGAAATGGAGGACCACCCTGGCGCTCATTTTAATCAATTTTTAATTTAAATTTAATAGAGTAACACGCTTGGTGGGCAAATTGACTAGAGCTCAGGCTCGGAGAGGTCCATGTTGTCAGCTCATAAGGTGTGGGTAGTAGCTGGGTGGTCCACTGTCGCTGTCGCAACACATTGGTGTCATTTTACACGCATTCCTAGGTAAATAATCTTCAGAGCGTTACTAATGCGATGACTTCATGGTGCCAGAGAGGAGGGATGGGGATGGGGGTGCGGATGGGTAATGTAAATTTGCGCGTCATTTAAGTTGGCGAAGCTTCTTGCTAGAAATGTGGGTTAAGGTGTCATGGCGCACGAAACGATATTTAAAGGATTAAGTGATTTTCCCGAAATTAACACAAAGTCGAAGAAAGTCGCTGAAGTAAGTTGTTGGGGGTGTGGGTGGGGGTGGGAGTGTGCAGAAGGCTGAGTGTTGCCTGGGGGCGGTGTGTGCAAATTGCGTGTTATTTTGACCATTATGCTCTCGGGATGGCAGCGGACTTAACGTAATTCAATTTATGGCCTGGTAAATGTCCATAGCTTTGCTTTTATTTCTGTTTTGTTTGCCTCTTCATTTGTGCTGCACTGCGTCAACTACAGTGGATATTTTGTAGCTGCCCTTTGGTTTCTTTTTTGGATATACTTTTTTGAAAAAGAGCAAATTGTCTGTATAGCTGTTTCAATCATTGAACCCAGAGTCAAACCTAATTTATACTTAAGCCATTTTCAGTACAAAATTGCATCTTCTTATTATTATTCTTCTGGTCCGATATTTATATCACAACCACTTGAAGATCTTGGCTGTGCGAGCTGGCACCAGTTGTTCACACTAAGCCTGGCAATGTCTTTCCGCACCTGGTCTTTCCACCTTAGTGGTGGGTGGGCAAAAGTCTATCGCATTCCGTTAGTAGACCTCTTTTACTAGAGCTTGTTCTTCCATACGGGTATTATGTCCTTACCCGCAGAGCTGCTGTTGCTTTATGCTGACTAGACTAGTGTCCCCATAAATCTCATACAGTTTTTGCACTTGTGCTGCGTTTGGAACTTCCAAAGAGTCATAAGATGGCCTCTGCCAACTTGAAGAAGATAGGCCAAGACTGCTGATGATATAACCGGGAGGTTCTTGAAACAGCTGTACAGTCGACCATCATTCTTTGTGGCGCGTGTGTCTTGTTTTAAAGGTTATGAACAAAAATACATTTGGAATATATAGACTGAACGGTTGCGCAGTCGACTCCGTTTATGTCAGAAATTAGTCAGCTGTTTGCTTTCCCTCACTTCGCTCTCTGAGTGCCGTCTCGCTCTAACCACTGTGGTTTGCTATGCGGGCAATGTTAATCTCAATGCGGACTATCGCTTAACACCGCTCAAAATTGAGTAGCTTTAATTTTAGCTCTAATATTCATTGTTCCATGAGTTATTGACCTGAAGCCTGCTAAAACGTTCAATGATCCAGGCTCGAATAATATATTACCAATCCTCTAAACTTATGTTTAAATTTACGTACATGTTATTTGAAGAAAATTATTCCTGAACCCCGGTTCGAACCCGAACCTAGGTTCAGCGACCTTCTGAACCTTCTCCGTGAACCCAAATCCAAGAAGTTTTGAGGTTTCGTACCACGGAGTGAGCCCCTGCCGATTTTTATGAGGATTACAGCCCAGATTATGAATACTTTTTGCTCATTCTATTAGTTTGTGTTGGTCTTAAGCTCGATTTGTTCTGAAAACAAGTGCAAAATGTTCTTCATCGAAGTCTAACAAATTCTAAAGTCAACCCCAAAACATTTTTGAAACAAAATAATACTTAAAAAAATATGTACAAAATGTGCTCCGCTTAAGCCTACACACAAAAAATAGACGTTGGTATTGGTATGGATTCACCAATTTCCGTCTTTGATTTTCGCCCAAAAGTTTTTCCATTTAATAACAAAATGTCTGCACCAGAGATTAAAACCCGAACGAATAATGGTTTGGGTTACGGTTACTGTTTTTGCCGATCCCTTTTTTCCGGTTACGGTTATATTACGGTTGTGAGATATGGGTTACGGTTAGGGTTACGGTTATTAGCCCTATTCGGTTTCGGGTTTTGGTTACGGTTACGGTTATTTGCATAAAAAATTACTTTGACAAATCTTGCCCCATTTGAAATCTCATTTATTCAGGAAATGTACTTAGTTCAAATTCCTTATTAAAGTTTAACATTATGAGATTTAACTAAAATATAAGAAACTACTTCATTCGCAAAAGTCTCCAGTTAAGCTTAACTAATTAGATAAATATACATTGGGCAACGAATATACATACTATTTTTCGTTATGTACCTTCACGTAACAAATGGTTATTCTCAGAAATGACATCTTAATCGAGATTGTAATTACATCTAAATATCATATTAGCATTTGAAGCTTGACTTCTGAAGACAAACACTCAACACTTACTTGTGTGGGCGGTTCTGCTAACACAACTTTTGATAACTCAAAAAGATCTGGAAATATTGTTGATTTTTTTCCCCACCATTCTAATATGTCTACCTTGTGTAGCAATCTTTTTTGTTTTAGAAACAAATTAAATGAAGAATTGAGATTATTGTTAACTAGAACTGTTTAATTTTTAGATTTTTTTTGCACGTGATACCGTGATCATATACACGTATACTGCACTGCAAATTTCCGTCAAACTTTAATTGGGGCTTATTCCCCAGATAATTTAATCGAATTAATGTGGTCCATTATTCAAGTGTGCACGTGCGAGTGTGTGTGTGATCTTTCTAACAATCTAACATGTTCAATTTCGTTTAACTAAGCACGCACCCTGTGCAATTAACTAGGTGAAGCCTTCAGCCTCTTCAGCGGGCCAATATATGTATGCCTAGCTTCACCTTATTAATTCCACCATGAGCACTCATTCGACAAAGTGAGATAGAGTTACACAGAGTGCTACGCAAAAGCCAAAACTGGCCATCGCACTTGTGATAGGGAATTAAAAAACGCCCGTTTTGAAATTAAACACAAAGTTAATGTTTGTTTGCTAAATTAAAATGAGCAACACACTTCCAGTACACAGAAACATTTTATTTTACAAATATTTCCGCCTCCAGTCTATGGAGCAAGCTGTGGCTATATATATTACCTCTGGTGTAATATGCTAATTCTAATCATTTGATGCGTTTTGGGTTAAGATATAGCAGTATGTCTCAGTGGTCAAGTTCTGTTCCCGCAGGCTAAAATAAAGAACACTGATTATACCTCCAGACCCAACCAAAATGCATCCAAAAGTTGTTGCCTGTTGCATGGCCACACTACATTGTCGGAGCGGCTCTGGAAATTATCTCACAATTACCGAAAAAATTTCTGAGTGTCTGAGTACCTAGCTTCTATGCTATATAACTGTTTAGCACCAATGTATATAAGATACTTTACAGGCACTTCGTAGTTATGCCAGCCCATTAGCAACAGTGCGGCGCATAATAAGTAAGCAGCCAACTTTAGTAAATAAATTCATATGTATGTAATATGTTCATTGTACAATGTACATACATCTAATCAAAATTTTTACTAGTAGAGGAAAAACCGAAATTAACCCATATATTTGTTTCGGTTACGGTACTGATAACCGGTTATGTAAATAAAGGTTATACGGTTACGGTTATAAGAAAAAAAATTTTTTCGGTTACGGTTTCGGTTTCAAATTTTAAAGTGTTTTTAGCGGTTACGGGTTACGGTTTCGGTTACGGTTTTAATCTCTGGTCTGCACTTTTGATTTTTGTGTATAAAGAAAAATGTTTGCAAATTTAAATACTTGCCATAAATGCTTGCTTGTAATTCTCAAGTGTAAATGAAGCAACTTTGGTCAGAAGACAGAGCGACGGAGAGATTTACCTCCTGCCCTTCCTTTACATTTTGTCAAAACTATTAACTGCCGATCCCACTGTAACAGTGTGCGAGCTTTTGCCAGCTTTCTCTTCCTGTCAATTGGTTATTTATGCGCGCTTTTTAGATTTTAGCGGTTAATTAAAGCACATTATGGCTTAATTGCTAGATTAAAGTGCCCTTTTTTTTGTGTTCCAGCAGCAGGAGCAGCAGTTTTGTCGTGGGCTTTTTAATGACTTGCAATTAGTTGCAAATTAGATTGCCAGGAGGGAGAATGGAGAGGTGAATTTACTGCCAGTTCCCTCTCACAAGTTATTATTAGGTCATTTAATTTTGGTCAAAGGTCCCCAGGCAAAAATTAAAGTACACTCCGGTTCGTTGGATGTGTGTGTGTGTGTCAGAGGTGTTTGAATGGGAATGGGAATTGAAATGGGTTGGGGGTGTGGATGTTTGTGTATGCCACGCACTCCATCGATGTACGCTGTCGGCATCAAGGTGTCCCTGGAGCATTTTTACATAGCAAAACTCAAAGCAGACGTTGAATGGTTAAAAGCTGGTCGAGCTGGGGAGCGCAAAGTGAGGTGGATGTAGCTGTCATTTGTCGGGCCAACTTTGCACCTTGCACCACAAAACCCAAACAGCAGTTGGAAATGGGACAATGGGACAAAGTGCAGCGGCATTGGATTGCCGCTATTCTTGCACAGAAAACAGAAGATATTTTGTGGACAATCCATTGGATGGAGTTGGTATCTATTTGGATAATAATCTCAGATTATTGATCTCAGATTTTCATCCAATGGAGCTGAAGATCGTCCAAAGGATACGAAAAACGGATCCAATGGATCTTTTTTTTTCTCAGTGTGGGTTTATTTCGACAGGTAATCAGCTGCTGGTGGGATATAAGTTTAAGCAATTCAATGTTAAATTGATCTCAGATGTTCATCCAATGGAGCTGAAGATCGTCCAAGGGAGATGAAAATTGGATCGAATGGATCTTTTTTTTTTGCAGTTCTGGTGATGATCGGTTCTTAACACACTTGCTTTGTAGTTTGGACAACCTCCTGTTGCTTTTACCTGGAAATGTCCCACTGTAACAATGTGGGCAATAATAATGAAATGATTGAAGTTACAGTCCAGGGTCCTAGCAACATCAACTGCATTTGTCCACTTTGATTCTCATAATTGCATTTCTTTGTGTGGCTATGCATACACCACACACACACACACACACACACACCTGCTACGTGACAATGGCAGGAAGTCAGGAATTCAGGAATTCAGTTTACCCCATGTGTCTCCATGCTCCGTAGCTGCCAGGCAGTCCGTCGGTCGGGAACGTGTGAGAGGGGGCGGGGGTTGGTCGGGCGGTTACACAATAATGTTATTAGTCCCGGACTAATGTATGCAAGCTACCTCTAATAAGCGCACTGCACATTATTAGTTATTAATTAGTCAGGTGAGTTGGCGGCCGTGAGCACTGTGGGGATGGCGGTGACAGAGGGCCAGCCTAAAAGTATGCAACGGCTTTTGTTGAATTTCCGACCGCATTGAACTGCAACTACAACTAACAATGGCTGCTGGGTGTTGGCTCAACCTGGCTACCTGGGGCAGCTAATTGAAAAACTCAGCTCACACACACACGGCAAGTGTAGCTTTTCTGGTCCTAATGACGTAATTCATCACGTAACGCGAGATGTCAATTGGCAGCCAACAATAAAGAACTCTTCCCAAATTGTGGCCTATTAAATGTGAACTACAACTCGCAGCTTCAGCCTGGACGTTGCATTGATTTTTCGCTTCTGCTGCTGCTGCTGCTGCTCCAAGCAAATGTCATTGACCACACGGCGAACAACAAAGGGGCGTTGCAAAAATGACTTGTCCGTGGCGTGGGGGCGGCACGAGGAGGAACTGGAGTCAACAACCACCAAAAGTAATCATCGCAATCGTTTGCAGGGGGCAGGACATCCAGCTGTGAGCTGTGAGCGTCAAGGAAAACTAAATATGACGACGGCCTTTACACCATCTCCTGCTCCCCTGGAGCTAAAGTCCGAGCGTTGGCCATCCCGGCCACATTGCAAGAAGCAATGCGATTAACGTTTCAATATGCGACAGTTGCAGCATGGCAATTGCGGACGGGGGAGGGGGAGGGGGTGCCCGGCCACGGGGTGGGGTTAATTTACCATACATGTGGTCTCGTCTCGTTTGCGGACCGCCTGTGGTACATCGTTGACGTCGTCGTTTTCGCTTGGCGGTTGTTGCATTCATACAAAATTACGCGCTAAGCTGTCCAGGCATTGGTTGTTGGTGGAGGGGTAAGTAGGGGTAGGAGTAGGAGGGGGGGTGGCAATTGGAATTGGGTTTGCTCTGTGCTCTGTGCTGTGTGTTTGGACAAAAGGTCATTATAACTTTGGCTTATAATTTAAGAAGAAACTCCGGAGAAGTAAAGCGTGCACAAGCTCACACGAAGTAATACCCAACGCTGGTGGCGCCAGATTAGTAGGTTAAGTTCCGACTCTTTGGTCACCAAAAACATTAACATCCGGCTGTGTTGTAGTCGCACAGTGTTACGACTGCTAAAATAGCAGTAATTGGAGTGCAGTTACTGTTGATAGATCTCTATAAATCTTTAATGATTTGTTCAATATAGCCATGGCCGTCATATCTCCCACAGTTTTAGAGATAGATGGTTCGTATCTTCTAAAGATAGTTAGTAATTAGCATTATTTATCGATTTGCCAAAGAAATGATAAAGACCGGATGAACTATTTTCGAGTTATGACCAAAAAAACGTTACTTTCCACACCCTGGTTGTAGTGGCGTCATCTATTGGTCAGTTTCCAACTCACTCATTGTTCAATGCAAGTAGTGGCGCCATCTATTAATCAGCAGCGCTGTCTTTAGCTGCTACTTCAGGTTCAGAGTATTTAACAGTCGGGCTTGACCGACTTACTCGGGACCTCGAAGGCTGAACACACAGACTACGGCACCTTTGCTCACTCCACGATCAGCCATAAGCAATACCTGGCGTCAAAATCATACAATGTAAGCAGTTAGCATTTCGCTGCTCAGCAATCAACAAGGGTCGTGGCCGAGTGAACAAAACATTCGCTTAGAAAACGTGAAGGTCGCGGGATCAACTCTCCGTAGGAGAATAGTTTTTTTATTTTTTTAATTGAGAGTTTTTAACATTTTCTATATTTTATTTAGATTAATTGTCTTCTCGAATTAGAGCACTTTTCGTCCTAAAAAATAAGAAGATAAAAATTTAAATTGAAGCCGATTTCGGGCTACATTTCTCCGGGTTGACTTTTACTACGTTTATACACACTAAATTTATTGTGATTGATGCCCTTCAAAGTATGCTTTGCTTCTGAAAATTCTTAATGTGAATTATATTTTTTGGATCAGGAGCGTTTTTCTAACCTGAGAACATTTAATCTAGGATGGGTGTGTATGAAAACCAGGACACGTGGCTCAAAGTGAAACTCCCGACAAAATTCCCAAAGAGCAACACGATCTTGCTTCAATGAATGAGTGAACAGAACTTATTTATTCAGAGAGCTAAGAGTTAACAAAAGCCTGTGTGATTTAACAGCGTTCGAAAAGAAAGAGAGAATTCAAATGCGTGTGCGAGCTTAGCATACGGATATGTAAATCTCGCTAACAGTAAGCTTGCAATTGATAATTATGCTGACAATCAAATATGTTAACAATAGGCAGTTAAATTTAAAGGTTTTAGATAAACAAAATTATAATACACTTTTCAAGTGTATAATGACATAAAGCATACTCTGAAGGGCATTACTCACAATAAATTTTGTGTGTATAAACGTAGCATTTGTAATTGAAAGAAAGAGCTTTTTGGAGTAAAACAGTAAGGCCTTTTCTTTAGCCACAAGCCAATAGATTAATACAAGCTCGGCTTTGTTTATTTTGCAATTAATTTTTTAAAAACCAAACCGGTTTTGGCCAGCCAAAATTTTTTTAAAAATTTATTTATTTTTTTTTTTTTTTTATTCCCAATTATAACTAAAAAATATATAACACTGTGGAACAAAATTCAACTTTTTTTATAGCCTGGGATTGAGACCAATAAATTGTGAAACTAGAGGCATCAGGTAGCAACTCCTCATACCCAGTTTTTCTTGAGCACGTCAAGTTCGCGTTTAATGGGCACATTTATACTAGCAACATACACATACAACATCTGTTGCTGGTCAAATAAAGATGAGAGCTAAAATTTTGGAAAATTCACCAAAGATGAAGGGAGTCACCACAATTGTTTTACCAAATTCCCGCCTCCAATGGATAAGCGGTTAGTACCCCGCCCATAGAGGTCCAACTTAGAAAATCGGATTAATGGAAAACCACTCGATGGAATTTTGTAAGATTTTAAACATATTGAGATGCTGACCAATAAAATGAGTCCTCAAGAGATGGTAACATGCATCGAAAAACCGCGATAGTAGGTACCACATTTGACAGCACCCATTATCGAGTTCATATAAACCATAAACTAGAGATCAAAATAGACCGAACTGCGTTTTTAGATTCACCATCGAAGCCTTAGCTCGCGGGCTATGGGTATCTTTGCACAAGCAATTGCCTCAGAACAACATTGACCACTTGGGTATCAAGGGCGTCTCGAAAATTATGCAAAAAATTCTATGAATAAAATTCGTCATTTGCACTAGGAAAAAGTAAAATTTTGTTTCAAAATGTCTTTGGTGGACAAACCGCGATACGTTAAGATGCCTTGAATTGAAGTATTTTAATGACATGATCTGTTTTTCTGCTGGTAATGAAGCACTCTACTAATAAGATTAATTTCATAATTTTAGTGAAGCTTGTTTTACCTAAATGGTCAATGTTGTTCTAAGGCAATTGCCAGTATAAAAATGCCTATAAACCGCGAACCAAGGCTTCGTTGGTAAAACTGAAAACGCAGTTCGGTCTATTTTTATACCCGTTACTCGTAGAGTAAAAAGGGTATACTAAAGTCGTGCAAATGTATGTAACAGGCAGAAGGAATCATTTCCGACCATATAAAGTATATATATTCTTGATCAGCATCAATAGCCGAGTCGATTTAGCCATGTCCGTCTGTCCGTCGTCCGTCCGTCCGTCCGTCCGTCCGTCCGTCTGGTCCGTCTGTCTGTATGAACACCTAGATCTCAGAGATGGTAAAAGATAGAGGTTTGACATGTATGGGACAAATGCTTCTTTTATCTGCACGCAGATCAAGTTTGTTTCAAATTTTGGCCACGCCCCCTCCCGCCCCCGCAATTTGGAAAAAACGTTATATCTCCCACAGTTTTGAAGATAGACGATTCGTACTTTCTAGAGATAGTTAGTAATTAGCAAAATGAATCGATTTGCCGAAGAAATGATAAAGATCGGATGAACGGTTCTCAAGTTATGAGCAAAAAAGTGAACCAAGCCCCCGCTACCACCCCCCACCCACCCTAAAAAAATGTTGCATACTTTTCGGATGGTCACACTAAGGAACGAGAGGAACACTGTTAAACATGTTTTTTCATGAGTTACGGGTTTATCGAAGTCGGTTAGAGCCGACTTTAACTTACGCTCTCGGGTTCAATTGTACAGGGTATATTGAAGTCGGGCTACTCGACTGCAACGGTCTTACTTGTTATGTCTAGTTTATTGCCTATATTGACTCGATAATGGGTGCTTTCAAATGTGGTACCCACTATCGCGGTTTTTCGATGCATGTTACCATCTCTTGAGGACTCATTTTATTGGTCAGCATCTCAATATGTTTAAAATCTTACAAAATTCCATCGAGTGGTTTTCCATTAATTCCATTTTCTAAGTTGGACCTCTATGGGCGGGGTACTAACCGCTTGTCCATTGGAGGCGGGAATTTGGAATAACAATTGTGGTAACTCCCTTCATCTTTGGTGAATTTTCCAAAATTTTAGCTCTCATCTTTATTTAACCAGCAACAGATGTTGTAGTTGTGTGTTGCTAGTATAAATGTGCCCATTAAACGCGAACTTGACGTGCTCAAGAAAAACTGGGTATGAGGAGTTGCTACCTGATGCCTCTAGTTTCGTTTTGATTTAAAGTAGTTAAGACATTGTTTAGCTCTGATAATTAAGCAGGATTAGTGTGACCAGACGCAGCTTTGACATACACTTTCCAACGAACCTTCTCCAAAATCTCAAAAGCTTACAGCCTGTTCCCCTGCTACTTCAGTACTTTCCTTTACTACCATAAAGTATTTAGTTGGTCCAGGACGAAATTCTTAAATAAATAAAATATTTGATTTATCCTTGTAAGTGTTGCAGCTTAATTGTTGAAATTATGAGATGCAGACGCCGATGCTGCAGCCGATTATTATTAAAATTTTCGTGCGTTGGCAATTTAACGCTTGAATAGCCTGGAACTCGATTCGGAACTTTCTAAGGACTCGCTACTTGCCTTGGCCCAGTCCGGCTGCCTCTGCCTATTGTGTGCTGCTGCTGCTGATGATGATGATGATGATGATGACGATGATGAGAGGCTCTCAGCTGGAAAATCCGCTCGGCAATTGCCAAGTGCCGGGGCTTAAGTCGCTCGCATTGAAGTCGCATTATGCAACAGCTTGCAACTGCCTCAACCGGACCGGAGGGGGCTGCTTTGGTTCTTATCCCTATTACGGGTTTATTGTTATTATTATTATTATTATTTTATTGCCTTTGCACTCCAGTTGGCCGGCGAGAGTGTGAGAGTGCGAGTGAACATATCTGTAAAGCAATTAATAATAATTGGGGGACCCGGCACAAAATCTCGACAACTTTTTTGCGCACTCTACGCATCAGTTTGCCCAGAGTTGAGGCAAATATTTACAACATCCGCTGTCCGGGCTACACAAACACCAACACAATTAAACACACGCACACACACACACATGTGACTTCTGTGCGCGCTTCGGCAAATAAAAGTTCTGAAATGCGATTATCTTGATGAATTGGAATTTGAATTTTAATTCTCTGCTTTTGACCAACAAAAACAGATACACATTCAGGCTGGTACAAGGACAGCGGGCAGACGGGTAGGCGGGGTCAGCGGCCACCCTCGCCCCTAGGGGCATCCACTTATTTACCCCGAAAAAGTTCTCGCATTACCCAACAAACAATTTGCTCCATCACATGTCTGCCGCCGGTTGGCATCCATTTCAGTTTCAGGCATTCCAATGGGCCGAGTAAAGTATCTACACTGAGAAAAAAATCTGTGTATGGTAGAAAGGCAGTAAAAGAATTGTATTGTAATATAGCCAGAGGTCGCCCCAGTGGTCCCTTTTTACAGAAATGCTATTTCACCTCTGTATTTTCTTCACCTACTTTGTGCATCTGTTTCCATTAAACACTTTGCTGGGCGAAATCTGCTGAAAGTGTCTTTTGCTCCTGTATGTGTAAGAAGCGTGTGCTTGAGTAAAACTGCAAGTGTGTATGCGTCGCCCTTTCTCTTTTACGCCTTGCTTTACCATTCCATTTACAAAAATCAAATAACTGCGCTGACAGAGAGGCCGAATTCATTCGTGTTTTCATGCAAACGCAACACTGAAGCGGCTGTAGTCTAAACAATGCTCTCTGGTTCACCAACACCAGTACACTTTTCTGTCCTCTCCATTTGGACGGCACCTAATTAAACCCATCATGCTGTTATCGTAAGACCATGGAGCCAGCAAAATGGACAATTGTGCCCTTACATTGGAGATACAGTTGCTTTAGAACAGAGATGGGCATGCACACATATCGTCACACTTTTCACACGCATACAAGCACAATTTCCGAGCACAACATTCGTGTTCTATAAATAGCTTCCAATGCTTCTAGCGTACGTGTGATTTTGTGCAATGCACGTGTGCATAGGAACGTCGCGACGCGCCCATCTCTGCTTTAGAACGATGACTTAGCCCGGGAATTGAGAGCACTTTGCGTGAATCAATTCGTGAATTTATTCAACATTATTTGAAAGCTATTCCCAAATGTCAAACTCACTGAAATTTATCTGCGAGTGTAGCTGTCGCTGTGTATCATCATCAGCATCAGACACCGACGCATCAAGTGCCTTGTTGGGCTTTTGTACCTGTTGTAATTGCATAACTGTCGAGGGCGCGTGTGTATTTTGTATTTATGTATCTGTATCTCTCTCCGTTTGTATCTGTATCTGTGTCACAGGCAATTCTCAAAAGCATAAAAGTCAAATTTGTCGCATGGCCCACGGAGACGGCAGCCGCCGGTCGCCAGCCGCCCGTTTTGTATTTCCCAGAGCCGCCGCAGGGACAGATAGCGGGAGAGGCGTGGCGTGGCGTGGCGTGCCGTGCCGTGGGAAGGGGAAGGCCGCTCAGGTAATTGGCTTTGATATCCGTATCTCAGGCATATGGATACATTTAGATACGCACTCGACATGCACATGTCCCGGTCGGTCTGTCGGTCGGTCGGCCGGACGGTCCCCAGCAACGCAAAAGGTTGCTCAAGGCAAAACAAACACCGGCCACGAGGGGGAATCGGGATGCGTAACTGGAACAGGGAGCAACATTTTGTGGCCAATTGCCTGAAGTGGTGCTGGCCAGTGGAGAAGGCAGCGACACAAAAGCCCGAGCTTTAATGGACACCACTTGACCGAGCAAACAGAAGGGACCGAGCGGATGAGGGAGAGGGAAGTGAGAGAGCTGATAAATGAACTACACAATGATGCACCTTTTTGGGTACATTTATGAGACTCCATTCCCCCGGGAAACCAGCAGCAGCAGTTGATAGTGCAAAGTTGGGCAAAAAATTAGCAAAGTTTTCTTTTGTATTATAGAAGGAAGAACAACAAGGAAGCTGCAAAAAGAAAGGAAACAGGAAGAATATTAAGAGAAAACCTTGGGAGAAACCTTGTTCGAGCAGGGTTGAGGCTGCCTCTTGTTGAGGACTTGTGGAACTGTCATACCAAACTGCGAAACACCATTTAACTCAAATTTAACCCACAAAACCCTAAATTTCCTTTCGTTTAAGACTTTCGTGTGCCCACTGGTATACAAACTGTCATACAAACTGTTATACCAGCCTACTAAACATCATTTAACTCAAATTTAACCCACCAAACCCTAAATTTCCTTTCGTTTAAGACTTTCGTGAGCCCACTGGTATACAAACTGTCATACAAACTGTTATACCAGCCTACCAAACATCATTTAACTCAAATTTAACCCACAAAACCCTAAATTTTCTTTCTTTAAGGATTTTCGTGTGCTATCTGTTAGAAAAACTGTCATACAAATTGTTATACCACCCTACTAAACATCATTTAACCCAAATTAAACCCTCGAAACCTTAAATTTCCTTTCGTTTAGGACTTTTGTGTGCACACTTGTCTACAAACTGTTATACCAGCCTACTAAACACCATTTAACTCAAATTCAGCCCACAAAACCCTAAATTTCCTTTCGTTTAAGGTATTTGTGTGCCCACTGGTAGAAAAACTGTCATACAAACTGTTATACTACCCTACTAAACATCATTTAACCCAAATTAAACCCTCAAATCTTTAAATCTCCTTTTGTTTAGGACTTTTATGTGCCCACTTGTCTACAAACTGTCATACAAACTGTTATACCAACCTTCTAAACACCATTTAACTGAAACTTAACCCACAAAACCCTAAATTTCCTTTCGTTTAGGACTTTTCTGTGCCCACTTGTCTACAAACTGGCATACAAACTGTAATACCAACCTTCTAAACCCCATTTAACTCAAACTTAACCCACAAAACCCTAAATTTCCTTTTGTTTAGAACTTACGTGTGCCCTCTTGTATACAAACTGTTATACCAACCTACTAAAACACAATCTAATCAAATAATCCCTAATAATTATTTAAATTCTCCCATCAACTTTGCCAAGGAATACACCATTTTTGGTTTTTCATGCGTTTCCCCTCGACCCACACTCTCATTGATATTTGAATTGTGCCCTCGGTGATGGGCTGACCGCAACAAGTCGTCGAAAATTCCAATTAACCGCATGCCCAACATTCTTAACTGTTTACCTGATGGCCGGGCAAAAGGCAAATCGAGGCGCGTTAATTGCCTTTCATAATTGAGCAGAAAACAAAATTGAGCAGGAGGAGTTGTAGTCCTGCAACCGCAGTCAGGCTGCCAGTTTGCTAACCGCAACAACCGAGTCATCATCGCACCGTACCGCACCGCACCGCACACCTCACGCCGCACGCAATGCGCAATTGCAACTCCGGCTGGACAAATCTTGTGGACATTTTGGCGCATTGCCTTCGGTGGTGGCAACGCATCCGTATACACAAAAGACCAAGATGACAACACGACTGTTTTGATGCATCCAATTAGGAGAGCAATTACCCAGAGCAAAGCCCACCAGGCTCCCATCCCAGCTTTGGACCAGGATTTACGTGGTCTGCTAATGAGGCGACATGTTTCTAAAGCTTCATTACTTCGCTAGCCGTTGACTTGCGGTGAATAGCAATTAATTTAACAGGTTTATTATCATTTCTTTCTTTGTGTTGTCATTTAAAACGATATTTATCATTCTCCTCATTTGCATGAAGAACTGCCACCGGCCCGATAACTTTTTATGACCTTTTTATACCCCGAGTGTTTGTGCTTTTTTCATCTCATTTCATCAATTAACCGAAAAGGCAGCAGAAATGTGTTTTTGCCTCTAATTAGCATCCACATAAACAGAGGGGAAATCCTATTAGCAGTTTGGCCCCCTGCCCCACTGCCTGCCCCACCGGGTTCACGCCACCGAGCAATAAATACTTTCTGGAAAGGCGCGGGTGCGGGCGAAATGTGGGCTTGGCTTGGACACACTTACTCATTAGCATAGAGTGGACCGACCAGGGTGTTCCATTTTCCAAAATAATGGACTGACCATCACAATAATTACATAGTTTCAAGTGTTTGTACAATCGAAAGTGATCCCAAGAATTCCATCTAAAGTTGGAAAGTAACTTTGATCGCAGGCGAAGTTCTGGAATGACAAATTTACTTTCAGTTTTGAAGCTTATGCAAACGGAAGATCTGGATATTCTCTATTGGGCGTAGCCCTCAGAAAATGAAAGCCATACTTGCTTTTGTCAGCAAATTCATCGTCAGTTAGTTCACCTTAGAGCCTGTTTCCTGGAACGATTCTATACTAACAGTTTCTCCTTTTGAATCCAATGTTTTGGGTCCGACGGGTACATGGAATCATTGAGCTTTCGTTGGGTCAAGTAGACTCAATTTATAACAGCAATGGCATTCTTTTAGACTTGGTATTTGCCTCAGAGTTCTCTAACCCCTGGGTCTCTAGAATTGACCCTCTTTTTACTTAGAAGTAGTCTTGGAGTCTTAGTTTGGCCCAACATCAAGCTATTGAGCTAAATTAACAGTTTTCAAAGAAAAATGTTTAAAATGGCATTCCTTTTTGTGGTTGCTAACCCTTTTGTCTGGTAAATAATTTCGCTTTCTTTATTTAATTATGCAAGAAAGTGATTATTTTACAATCAAATTGGATTTATTTTACTGTGGTTTTTAACATTCCCCTTTTTAATCCACTATTGGGCATCGCAAAGAGGCCATAAGGCCTCTGAATGATCTCGCCCTCAGCCGAGCAGCTCTTCTTGAGATGGACTGTGGCTCTTAGGGACGTCTGAAGAACGCCTGTTGAAAAGGTAAAAAGAACTCGTTTGAGCCCTGCTTATGGTCCATGCTGACTCCAGCCTGCAAGCCACATTATTTGCACCTTCTGCTATGAAAAGTCTGGAAAATGTTGTCCCAAATAATAGCGTGGACAAAACAGCCCCGTTTGGACGGAAACCGGCTTGGTTCGTCAAAATTTGGTCTTCAATTACCCTACCACACATTCGATTCTTGCTCAACGATACAAGAGGAGTACGTGTCGTATACGTAATATCTGTAAAATCTTTGATGGCTTTTTACAGAAAAAACTCTAATTTAAAAAAAAACCCTGCCTTAACGGCGTGCACCCTAATGTACACTAGACTGAACATAATCATATGCGAATTTTTTTTTTTTGGAAATGTTCTGTTCCTCAGTGTCCAAAAAATTCGTAATAATTTCTAGTTACCGTAATGAGAAACAAAAATTTAAAATTTTAAGGTGTAATACTGGCGCCGTGGGCTTATAGTTGCTACATTAAATTTCAATTTCCCCATTTTCATTTAACTTTTTCGTAGAATTAACCTTTGAGGTGCCAAACATTGTTGTTGAATTTAAAATCTATTTCTAAAAATATTTTATGCAAATGTGGGATATAAGGATTCGAACAGCATTTATTTGATTGGCGCCTTGCGGCAGAGCTGAATTCAGCAAAGCTTTCTAGAAAATATGTTTGGGCGGTTCTTCTGCATAATCCATGAGGATGCAAATACTCATTAGGGGTCAGCCTAAACCTCACTATCCATCAAATTGATGGTGTCTTCAAGTCATTTGGGCTTACCAGGAAACTAGGAAGAAATGTGTGCAGAAGCTCAAGGAAAGAATGGTGGTCGCGATAAAGAGTTGTTCTGCAACAGAGAAAGGAATTTTGTGGACTGTTTATTTACTGAAAAGCCTCAAAGTCGTGAATGATGTCGGAGAAAGAGGCGCACCTTCTTCAATGCATCGAAGAACACGGACAATCCAATCCTTGCAAAAGAAATACTATTATGAATAAATTTGATAATCACTTTTAAGTTATACATTTTTGGATTTATTTGTAATTTTTTGGCCGGCCATTTAAATTAAAGTTTTTCGCCACCAAACAACTTTTGTGGAATGACTCGTATATGTTAGTTTTTGGTTTCTTGTTCGGCTCATATGCATATCCATGATTAGTAAAAAACCTTAAAAGCATAGCGATTAAATTTGCCAAGCACTTTATTTTATTCTTGGACAATGGTCAAATTATGAAGAATTCCACGCAAACAAAGCCAGGGGAACATGGAATGTCCGGGTGAAAAATGCTTACGCCCAAGAACCACTTCATCTCACGGTATGTCACATACCGATCCTGCAGTATTAATTCAGGTACAGCATTGATTGTTTCTGGCACAGCAACCGTTTTTAAGTTGAACAAAAACGTTTGACATCTCAAAGCTTGCTTTAATGAAATAGAAAAATGAAAAAGGGGAAATGGAAATTTAATGAAGAAACTTTAAACCGACGGCGCCAATACTAAACGTTAAAATTTCGAAGTTTTGTTTTTCATTACGTTAACTAGAAATTATTACGAATTTTTTGCGCCCTGAGGGACAGAACATTTCCAAAAAAATATTTTTCATATATGGGACGTTCAGTCTAATGTACACACACAGCATTGCGTGAGCATTTGGTTGGACCTCAAAAAGACAAAATGGATATAAATAGGTCTCAGCATTCCCAAAGCTTGTATTGGGCACAATTTTGAATGACTTTGAAATTTGATTGCTGTTGAACAGCAGTCTTACTTATGTGAAAAATAGTGCCGAACTACATTTTTATCTCATCACTTGAGAAAACAAGTAAGAGTGTTGCGGTCGAGTGCCCCGACAGCAAAATACCCTCTTCCAAGTAATGTGGTTCCTATAGCTTTGAACTCCTTTTATTTTAAAATTTATTTGAATAATTGGGGAGGCGCACTTGCATATCTTCGGTGTTTTTGCTCGGATCTTGTAGTGGTATACAGAATAGAAAATATATTCAATCAGTAGGTTCAAACTTTAAAATTTTAGCTCTGACAGTTTTTCGCGGTTAGAAGGAGAAGGAGGAGGAATTTGCCAAATCTGAAGCAAACTTGATTTGGGTACGATATACACCTTCAAACATGCAAAAATTGGTGCCTCCACCTCTTATAGTCTCTGAAATCCACGCGTTTATACAGAGAGAAAGACAGTTTTTCGCTGATAAAAGAAGGAGGAGGAGGAATTGTCCAAATATAAAACAAACTCGATGTGGGTACAGTATACACCTACATACATGCCGAAAATTGTGGCTCTATATGTTACTGTCTCTGAGATCGACGCGTTCATACAGACAGACAGACGGACAGACGGACGGACGGACAGACGGACATGGCTAAATCGACTTGGCTGTTGATGCTGATCAAGAATATATATACTTTATGGGGTCGGAGGTGCTTCCTTCTGGCTGTTACATACATTTGCACAACTTCATGATCCCCTATTCCCATTTTTAATGAGAACAGGGTATAAAAAGACTGAATTTCCCGTAATTGGATTTGGAAGAAGCTGTTCCGGCCAGAGTGGCCTTCCTTATCGTTTGTATAGAGGTGGACATGCGATATATAACGTGATAGTGATGGTCATGTCCGCGATTGGCTGCCATGTTCTGAGGTACGCCCAAAATGCCTTGTCCTTTTCTTTTTGATTTGAGCTCTAATTTGCATTCATTGGTTCAACGAATCGGTTACAAATTCCCCACTTTGGTTTTATATCAGAAATTGTTATACAGATGATACATATATTGAAATACAGACTACATAACAAATACGAAAGGGCTGGACAACTATCGCAACTTGTTAAAAAATGTACTAGCATGTTAAAATATTTTATACAGTCTTATATTGGCAACCTTTTTGCTGATAAATTACAGAATTTTCGAAAAATTTTCCAAAAATTTTCAAAAAATAATTTTTTTTTTAAATTATGGATAACAACAAGTAAAATATGTAATGTTTTGCTCTAAAAGCTTATTAAAACTTAATTGGCTGCTATTTTGGTGAAAAACTTGAGTATCTAATAAACAATGACAACAAAAAAGTCATTATTTTTGGAAATTCACACTTTTGGGGCCGTTTAGGAGGATGTAGAAGTGTTCAGATTGTAAAACCTTGTTTAGCAGAGTTGTTTGGTATCTCAAAAGCTTCTTTTTTGCCAAAGAAAGTGATTTTTTAAAAGTTATACTCGAAAAAGTAAAAAAATACGTTTTTGAAAAAAAGTTTTTTAAGAAATACTACCGGAAAACATGAATTTTTTAAAAATCTTTGTACAAGAAATTTATTCCGCGGACTGTCAGCTACAATTTTGCCGAAGACAGTTTGCAGCTATCACTAAAACTGAATGAGCTGTTTGTCCAAAACTAATGACACCTTTTTTTTGGTTGGCACACCCAATTTCAAAAACTTTGAGGGTCCATAAAAAAAAAGGTGTGAGTGTAGCTAGCACTCACGAGTCTTTGATGTGAAACATGCTGCTTAGTCTAAGAGCTTATTTTCAAATCACAAGCTCTCTCAATGGTATATAAATCGGCAAGGGCACTCTTTCGAAAGAAGAAAATTAACGGAGAGTAGAAATCCAGAAAATCCAGATCCCACCCAGACCCCGCCTAGATTCCTTCCAGATCCCACACAGATCCCTTCCAGATGCCATCCAGATACCACCCAGATCCCGCCCAGATCTCAACCAGATCTCGCCCAGATCCCTTCCAAATCCCACCCAGATCCCATCCAGATCCCGCCCACATCCGTTCCAGATCCCATCCAGATCCCGCCCAGATCCCCCCAGATCCCACCCAGGTCCCACCCAGATCCCATCCAGATTCCACTCAGAGCCCAACCAGATCCCACCCAGATCCCAGCCAAATTCTAACCAGATCCCAGCCACAAATACCACCAGATCCCACCTAGATCTTTTCCAGAACCCACCCAGTTGCCCCTTTTCAGCATCTATCCTACCTCTTCACTTCCCCCATCTGCCAGTCCTCCTATGGCTGTGTGTGTTTGCCGAAAACTCCACAAAACAACAACACAAAATATGAATGACGTCAGCGTCACGTGACGCTCAAATCAAAT